>CM035818.1:49243524-49546024 GCA_020458035.1 Magallana ariakensis | reverse complement strand
TCAATATTACACTGTATGCTGTTCTTTTTTTCATAACATTTATCCAATGAATCACCAAATTTAAATGTTGATAGATATTGCGCAAACAAATCTACACATTTACTTTTTGGAAGATCATATATATCGATTAAGAAAAATTTAACTTTTACTATTATACAATATACATGTATAAAGCATAAACAACAGAGACAATATAAATCCTTACTGGCCTTATACCAATTCTCGTCTAGTAACATTTCTCGCCAGTGCATTACAACATTACAACATTTTATCAACACAATAAATTATATACGAAAAATGAAAAATGATGTAATACTGGCGAGAAATGGTATTTTGTGAGAATTGGTCGTTGGCCAGTATCGTTGTTAATTATCAAATCCATGGGTCATTGATGATTCATTCAGAACTTGCACAACAATATCATCCAATTGCTATTCAATGAATTTAAGAGCCGGCCTCCATAGACTTTTTCCGTTTAGTAGTGTCCTTCTGCTCCTTCCTCCTTCCTTCAACCTAGCTGCTAAAATAGATGGGACGTACAGGGTGTCTCAATGAAGAAATTTTTGATAATGTTTCATTGTGTTTGGGGCACCAATGTATTTATCAATTTCAGCTTTAAAATGTGAAACAGAAGAATCCTACTTAATGGTGCGATCACACGATGTGATTTTTCATCCAATTTTCCATCTGATTTTCTTATCTGATTCGCTTTCGACTAAAATCATACTGTGTGACCACCTCAGTCGAAAGTCGAGAGCAAAGTCTGAAAGTGGATTGAAAATCTGAAAGCATGCAATAGAATTTCTGGAATCATGATATCACAATGACTTTTTCCCAAACAATAATCATTTTGAATTGATTGTATTGATTGAAAATCAATTGTTCTATTATATCTTGTGACCATCTCAACAATCAACTTCAATTTACTAACCTTACTGAGCAAGTTGATTGAAAATCAGGTGAAAAATTGAATCATATGTAAGCGCACCATAAGTAAGAAAGTGTAGAACTAGATACTCCGGGACCCGATTTCTCATCTGAGCTAGAATTACCTAAGGTTATGAAGGTCGTGTATTCTGAATTCTTACTTACATACTTGCATATTGTCAAATAAACTTTTTACTTAATCTTATTGTACATAATGTAGAAAATGCATGATATTTCAGTTCATCAGTTACTAGTATTTTCTAATAGAATAGATGTACTACCTATATAGTTCTTAATGCTTGCATAATTTTATGGTGAGAAGTAAAAAAAGGGATTGAGAAGTAATCTAAAGGTTGTTGGCTCAAATCCTATCATTGAAATTTGAGGTTTTTGACAAGAAACTGCAAATAATGTGGCTTAGTCTGCTGGTGCCAGTTAACTTTGTGGAGTTTAATATACTCACATACCCTAACTTTTCCAGGGGGGGGGATCCGAAGGATAACTGTGTTTGCTAAGGGGGGTCCGAGGCATATTTGTGATAATTTTACTGTGTAAATATAATAAATTTTCATTTTCCAGGGGGGTATCAGGACCCCTCCGACTCCCCCCCGCTAGATCCGTGCATGTAACAGGTCCACAGTTTGACTTTCAGTCCCTGTAGGCTAGGATTAAGCATTCGTTGTAGCTTGGTGTAAGTGACATTTCTAAATTTCTGTTTCATACAAATTCTTATATTTTATAAATTCTTAAAAAAATTATCATTTGATATCATAGCAAAACTGTCCAATGGAAGATAATTACAGGTGTGTAAATTTAATCCCTTTTTAAAGAAAGATTATTTGTTTTGAACTTTTAAACCCAAGAACATAAAACATGGAGCTGTCACCTTACAGAGAATAAACAAGAATGAAAAATTTAGTATGTACTATAGTTTATTGATCATTACTCTCTGCTTTGCTATCATATATCATTTTTTGATTATATTCAATGAAAGTTTCATGCCAAATCAATGTTTAAGCTGACTTCAGAGGGATCAAGTTGCATGACTGACTGCCTGGTTGTGAGGTTACTAAGCAGTGCAAAGTCTGGACATGAAAGAAATGTGTGACTAAGAATTCTCTTTTATAGTGAATTATTATAGTCTGCTATGAGCTTGATAGCATGAGGAAAAAATAAACTGATAAAATTTTTAATGAATGATTGGAGTGAATAAATATTAATTACCGGTAGAAAAATATGAATGGAATTAAACAATAGCAATGAAGTACCGTAAATTCATTAAAACTTATTACTTTTTGTGTAGTTATTTGGTGAAGGAACCAGTATCTATGGTTAACAGATGAAATATTACTGTAGCAAACTCGTGCACCTGTGTTTGATAAATATTTTATTGGCAGAATTTCCAATTTTTGGGTCGTATTAAAAATTTATTGTCATACATTGACAAGTCAAATCGTATAAAAAATTCATTGAAGTCATAGAAAAATGTCATGCTTAGAACCAACATATTTTGATATATATATACTACAGTACCTTTCATGGCTGCATGTATATTCCAGAGACACTACAAGAAACTACTCGCTGGTTTCTTGGACACAGTGATTGTGAAGTAGTGTATTGCAAGGTTTTTCGAAAATCTTAACAGGTGGATCATCTTTATCATGTGTATCTTTGAATGATTAAATCAATATTAAAGCTTTTATCAGCCAAGAGGTACAGTAGGGGTAAAATCTAGTAACCAGTAGCCTGTATTGTCACCCTTAAGTCAGAAGTGACTTTTATAGATGATAAGAAAAGTTGAAAAGGGGATATTTCTTAACAGGATCAATGGAACAGATTGAATCAGTCATAATGTCTCTTTACAGAATGTAATTTTACATAATGGGTAAAAGTTTTTACTTTTCATTTGTTTTAAACTTGTTCATGTTGGGGTATTTTTATGATGAAAAAGATCTTTGAAGTGTTTTCACTGTAAACAAATAAAGATTTGCAAAGGTGACATTTTCACACAAAGATTGTTTTTATTTGACATAAGTGTACATGATTGAACGCTATCCAGAGAGCCCTTCTGGGGCCCCTTAGCTTACAGTACTTGTACATACTTCCTGTGATAGGACCAATATTACAGGTAGATCTTGTCATTTTTCATTGACAAGGTGTTTCTGTTTCAACATTTCGGTGCATTGTCTTGCATAAATATGGCCACCAGTAAAGTTGCAACCGCCAATGAACTGGTTGAAAAGGTATCTTAATGCTCAATTTTATATTTGTCAATTTTTCATGTCCTGTAAATGTCTGATAAAATGATACTTGTAGAGCTATCATTGCGCTTTTGCTTAGTTTGAGGTTTATGTATAGGAGACCTGGAGTTATGTGTGCAAGATTCACTTAGTTCACCATTTCAGATATTACCAGTGATATTTGACCCAAATTTTTTTATCATCTATTTTTAAATTTTAAATTTAGCATATACTCTACATTGCATGGTTATATTAGGTTTATTTCTTCATATGCAGTTATGAATCTTTGTGTCATGTACATTTTACTAACATACATGTACATGTTACACTGACACAACATAGATAGTATTAAATATTGTACATGTACCTTAAAGATGTGTATATTCAAAATGTACATTTGAGGTGTGATTATGAAAGTATACATTTAATTAAGGTGGACATGTATGGTCGAATTGTATTTTTATAGTTTTATGGGATATATTGAGTATATTGGAGTGTACATTTTGAGTACATGTAATACACAATTAAACATGTTAAAGGATTCATAATTGTAAAGAATAAGGTATTATATGTATAAAATGCCTTTGATGAAAGTCTTAATGTAAATCATTACAATTGTATGGGATGAAAAAAAGAGTCATTGGATTGAAAAGAAAAATACATTCTACTATGTACATGTATTTATACATCATTTCGAAAAAGTGTCAGAAATTGTCCTTAATTTCCCCTGTAATGGTTACTATCCAACAAGGTAGAATGAAGTCAGTTAAAGGTTTGTTTAACAGATTATATGCATTTATAGTCAATTTTTACTTTCAGGTCAATGAACTCCTTTCTGAAGAGGAAAGGCCTCAGATATTTGAGGCACTGAAAAGATACCAGTCGTATGATATTTTATACTCATAGTTTAAGATGACAATTAAACTTGCTTCAAATTTTGTTACATCTACATGTATTCATACATTCTATACGGTAATCATCAAATAAGTCTGTTTTAACATCTAATTAAGCAGTTAAAAACAGGAATTATTCTTAAAAAATTGTGACTTATAGATGTAATATCATACTGGTTTATTATATAAATAAATTAATGTAATTCTGTTCTTAATGTAGGTCTATGGACTTAAGAAGGCTGATAGAGGACATGAAGGTTGTGCTGAATGAGCCCACAAAATTGGAAATCTATGAATATATGAGGTAATGATGTTGTAAACTTTTGAGTATATGTGATAAAAATACTATAAATCTCTGAGTAAATGAAGCAAAAGGAATGCATGTACTGTAAATCAATGATTTTACATGGTAAAATGAGAACCATAAATTTTTGAGAGTTGGGATTGTAAATATGTACAGTGTTCCAGATATGAAGACTACTGTAAACCTTTAAGTATACTGACAGTCCTTTCCAATATTTAGTTGATTACATCACTGACATTGTGCTCATGTTTGACTTCACATCTCTGACAATGTGTTCTAATATTTAACTTGTTCACATAACTGACAGTGTGCCTCATGTTTGACTTACTCACATCTCTGACAGTGTGTTCTAATATTTAACTTATTCACACAACTGAAAGTGTGTACTCATGTTTGCCTTATTCACATCTCTGACAATGTGTTCTTATATTAACTTGTTTACATCATTAACAGTGTATGCTCATAGTTGACTCAATCACATTACTAATGGTGTGTTCTGATGTTTGACTTGATCACATTACTCACAATGTGTTCTTATGTTTGACTCAATCACATCACTGACAGTGTGTTCTAATGTTTGATTTTATCACATCACTGACAGTGTGTTCTAATGTTTGATTTTATCACATCACTGACAGTGTGTTCTAATGTTTGATTTTATCACATCACTGACAGTGTGTTCTAATGTTTGATTTTATCACATCACTGACAGTGTGTTCTAATGTTTGATTTTATCACATCACCGACAGTGTGTTCTAATGTTTGACCTGTTCACATCACTGACAGTGTGTTCTAATGTTTGATTTTATCACATCACCGACAGTGTGTTCTGATGTTTGATTTTATCACATCACCGACAGAGTGTTCTAATGTTTGATTTTATCACATCACCGACAGTGTGTTCTAATGTTTGACCTGTTCACATCACCGACAGTGTGTTCTAATGTTTGATTTTATCACATCACTGACAGTGTGTTCTAATGTTTGATTTTATCACATCACCGACAGTGTGTTCTAATGTTTGACCTGTTCACATCACCGACAGTGTGTTCTAATGTTTGACCTGTTCACATCACCGACAGTGTGTTCTAATGTTTGATTTTATCACATCACCGACAGTGTGTTCTAATGTTTGACCTGTTCACATCACCGACAGTGTGTTCTAATGTTTGACCTGTTCACATCACCGACAGTGTGTTCTAATGTTTGATTTTATCACATCACTGACAGTGTGCTTTCTTGATCACATTGTTACAGTATGTTGTCATGTTTGACTTGATCATATTAGTGTTGAATATGCTCTTAAACTGTGAATTAACTTAATTTAAGACAGTTTGTGTAAGGAATCAAAATTGATTGCATATTATGTAAGTCTCTTAGTTTAAATTTATGAAATTTTTTAAAAATTCAAGACTGGCCAATTCTTTTGAAATATATCTTATGTAATTAATGTTTTAGTCTCCATGATCAGTTTCAGTTATTGATTGTTTTAATTGGTTGGTCAACGAATGAACAATTTACAGTCTAGACAGTGGATGGGGTTGTAATTAATAATGTAAGCTTGTGCCAGTATTTGAGAAGGAAGAGGCCACAACCTTTCAGAATTTAAGGAAGATATGACTGAAAAATATCCAATTATATTCAAACTTTGAAAATTTAATGGACATTTGAAGATAATAGTTTAAATTTCTGTTGAATAAGATGGTGACATGCAACCTTTATTGCCATGCAAGAAAGACAATTGGTAATTATTAAATATAAATGGACTTCTGCTGTGTTTATGAAATAGAGTTAAAATTTGAATAGGTCTCTTTGAAATATCTTTTATTGTATTTGTTTAATAATAAGGAAATAAACAGAAATTATTTGCACGAATTTCTATTTATTATTTAAATTACAGGAAAGAATTGAGATAAAGTGCATAACTCAAAAATGCCAACTCTAAATGCTATATTTTTAACCAATGATTGTATAATGGTGTGTCATAAAGGCACTTTATTGTTATATCTGAAATTATTATGCCACATTAATGAATTGTTCATTACATTGTCCATTACATTGGAACAAATGTGTTGACTCATTCGGACTTTTTTCTGTGAAAAGAATATTAATTATGTACTAGACTCTGGTGCATTTTTTTCTCAGGTTAAAAATCACTCACATTTAATAAAGAACATAGTTTATGGACACTTTTCAGAGTTTGTAAATAAAGGATATTCAATGATGTATTTTTGGTCAGTGAAATCAGTGAATTAGCAGTAAGCAAATTTATTGGTTTAAATTTATTTAAGTATTTTCAAAATGTTTTATTTTCCATTTATTTATATTCTTCTCCATATATGTAGATATTTGTGCGAAGCTTAACAGACAGTTTGTAATAGCCCTGCAGCATCAGAACTAGAGCCATTTTGAACATGAGCTTGGGTGTTCAGGTGGGATGTAACTCTCTAGTTTGCTCATCAAAACAAGCTGTCAAATATTGAGTACATGTGCCTTCTTTCTGATTCGCTAAGAGAAGGTCATCGGTATTCATAGACTGTCAGAGTCATGAATTTTTTTCAAAGGTCTGCTCTTTTGTGTGAAATTGATGCTGTGTCAATTGAAATATTCATCCCTGGGTAAAGCACTGACGCATTCAATGTATTTATGTCTATTAGCCAATGACTGGGCAGTTTACCATGAGTAGACAACACCCCCCCTCCCACCCCCTTCATGAAGTTGGAGTTTGACATGTACTGCCCAAAGTCCAATATCTTGTTAAAACTGCTCTAAATGTAGATTTAAATTATGGAGTACGTAATATGAATAATTTAGAGATGGTAAATATGGACACTTATTTGAACTAGTTATTGATTTTTGTTAATAACATTGTAAACATTGATTTTAAAACATATGAGTACAAATTAGTGTTTTGCCTGGAAATGAATATTTGTGTACAAATCCTGGTGAGCAGTAATTTTATTGCATGAATAGTTACTTTGAACCTTGTGTTATGCCTGTGCAATAAATAATTAAATATTCTCAAGATTTGTGAGCAGGTCTGTAGCTCTGGTCTGACAAAATTTTGATGGTTGTCCATCCAAATTTTTTCAGATCCAAAGCTACAGACCTGCAGCTAGATTTTTGGTGAATGATTTGCCATCCCTGTGCATGTACTATCAATTGACTGGCTTGTGTGTGCCTTTCTTGATATAGCAAAAATGGAAAAATTTCTTGTGTACTTTTGAATGCACCTTGCAGTGATCTTGCATCAGAAATAGTATTAGCCATGAAGTTAGGATGGAGATGATTTAAAATAAATCTGATAGCTGAAATTCTGTATTTTGCTTTTGAAAATATATTTATAATGAAACTAGTAACATCTGTTGGCATTGATAATTTTAAGGTAGAAGTTCTTTAACTTATTACATGTAATGATGAACATACAGTTGAACTTCGATATCTCGAACACTGATATCTCAATTACAATGGATATGTCAAAGTGTGTTGTGTCCAAACCACTTATTTTTTAACTATTTTACTCTCGGTATCTTGAATACTGGGATATCGAGAAGTTTTTAAACAGTCCCATTTAGTTTGAGATAACAAAGTTTGACTGTAGTAATTCTACTTTTAGACCACTTATTCCACCAAAACACCAGTCAGACTATGACAAGCTAGCACCAGCTCCCCCTGGGAGAAAACTAAGAGCCATAACTCTGAGAAAGCGTCCAAATGAAAGTTTTGGATTTGCAGTTAGAGGAGGTATGGCATTTAGAACAGACAAATGAAAAGTTTGATTAGAAGATGATCTGCAACCAATTATTCCTGGATTTGTAAGATTTATCAAGGGTTTCTGATGATTGGAGACTATTAGGAAGATGTTTGACCTATAAAGAACATTTATAAATGAGGTGTATCCATCAATATTTAAAAAAAAAAATGTTAACACTAGATCAAATCTGGATGTGAATATACTTTATACATGTATGATTATAGATAAATCTGTTTACCATATAATGATCATTTTGTACAGGCTTTGAGCATGGAGTAGGGATATTTGTGTCTCATATCAACCCAGGTTCACAGGCTGAGCAGAAAGGTTTGAAGGTTAGAAGAGGTGATGTATCTTAAATTAATGCAGAGCCTAAATTAGATTTAATCTATAGGCCTTGCCATTAAATGAGGCAATAATTTTACTACAGTTTGGCTCCATTTTTGCATTTTTAAATTTCAGAGAATGCAAAATATGTGTCAATATTTTAAATAAATATTTTCCTTTGTATCATTTTGGATTTATCATTTTGTTTACAAAATTTGGTAATAGAACCATTTTAACAAGACCTTGGACTTTCGATAGGACGTTACTATCTATTTCATGCGTCAAAACAAGTTTAAATGACGCTGGTTTCAAATATGTTAAATATACACAGATTGAGTAGTTTTAGCTCAGAAGCCAGACAAATCTTGTTGATTTCACAGAGCCAAGGCTGAGTGGCCAGCAATGAAATAGACATGCCTACGTCACATTGCTGTTTGACCCAACTACCCAAAGTACAAGCTCTTGTTAAAATGGTTCTAATTTGACTTGAAGTATAAAAGTTAAAAAAAAAATAGATGTTCTTTTTGTACTACCTTCATACTTTGAAAGGTAGGAGATGAGATTGTACGAGTGAATGGTTACACAATTGCTGAAGCTGTCCACGAAGAAGTCCTGAATCTGATCAAAGGTCGAGATGAGATCGAGCTCAAGGTCACGAGTAGGTGTACTGTACATATCTATATTTCAATCATTTTCTTCACCACTGTTTCAGAACGTGAGATACTTGTTTGTCTTGCTATAATGAAGGATGATTTAAAGAGCTTAAAAAGAATCAAACTTTAAAAAAAAATAAAATGACCATTATGATGCACATTTCTTTGTACATGTGATTGAGAAGAATTTGATACATTATGCTTCTTATGTTTCATAAGGGAGTTGTATTGTTTATTTGTTTCATTTTCTATATTTTAGACATTGGGATGCTGCCTATAAAAGAGTAAGTCAAGCAATACCGTGCCCATTATAGATATCAATTTGAAAATGTTATAAAACAACTTTTTTTAAACTGAATTTTATTGGATAAAACTTCTTCATATTACATGTACCTGTATGATTCATGTGTTCATTTTTACACACCTCTCTATTATCATTCTGAAATGTTTGTGGGTTGATAGGAGAGCCACGGATCCTTTAACTTGGTCCTATGTAGAGAAAGTTCAAAAAGGAGTCCAAGGAAACTCGGTAAGTCACTATAAGGATCAATTCTGATGAGTTAAGGCTAGTTAAATGTTTATCACCTTGACTTTTGTCACATCCAAGTTACAAGTGAATCTTCATTCTGTATTTTGGAGAAAAACTGCATTCTCTGATTTTTATTCACTGGTGTTCTGCCATTCCTCCTAACAATTTAAGATTCTCCAAGAAAGATAACTCTGATGAAATCTGCTTTCCTTAACAGGATGGATCTCAAAGACAGGAAGTGAGGGCGGAGGAGGTGAAGCTGTTTGTGAACCTGAGACAGGCCCCCTCCCTGGGCTGCAGGTCTGTGATAATCCTTACAGCTATAGTGTTGTTTAATTAGACCAGTTATTTACAGACTGTTGTATGATTAACATGTTTAAAAAACTGGATAAGCATGTCACAGCCATATTGTTATTTAATTATACCCATTTTTTTAGACTGTTGTATCATTAAATGTTAAAAATTGGAACAGCAAATTATCACAAACACATGCATATACACACTTTGAGTCTTATTGTATAAAAAGTCGTCATAGTCTTAAACTTCACTGTGATTAAAAAGAAGGTTTTAAAAAATACATGTAATCGCCCAAACTGTGTTATTCAGATATTTAAGATGATTGACTGGGTGATGTTTCAGAATTGTGAGTGGACCATCAAACTATAAAGGAATCTTTGTGGAGCATGTTAACCCTGGCTCTATGGGAGCAGAAGTTGGAATCGAGGCCGGGGACCAGATAGTCAATGTCAATGGAACCAGTTTTCTTAATATCACACATCAAGAGGTAGTGGATTTTCACCTTGGTTATAACAGGATGTTCAATAATGTTTAGATCTGTAAACAGAGATAGATAAAGATTAACTTTGTTCAATCACTGTGAAAATTCAGTAATTTTATTTCATCTAACAGTGTATATATCAGGTGTCAAGCTAATAAAAAATTATGCAATATAGAAAATATAGTTTTACTAGACAGCATAATCTAACATTTATCTGTAAATGTAGAAAGGTGTGGGAACATTATCTAGATTACGAAAATCTCTGAAATCACATACTTGAGCTTGTCATACAGTTGATATTGTTTTACGTTTCTCCTCTCAGGCTATCGTTGCACTGAAGAGCAGTAAAGAACTAAACATCACCATCAGGAAAGGAGTGGTAGGTTTTTCTATTCACTGTTCACCACTGAAGTTGTCTGTACATTGAAACAGTGTTTGACAGCATTGAATAAAACTGTAGGTGTGTAGAGGAAAAAAAAAAGCATTTGTCAGTTGATACCACATTAAATTTTAAATAAAGATACAGCACAACTTTTCACTAGAAGTTTGCATGTTGGATGGATGGATAAACTTCAAATAACATTACAAGTTCTTACCATTTTCTTCTAAAAAAGTAAAAAAAAAAAAAAAAAACCCAAAATATACGGAATTTTAACTTTAAAAAGTTTCAATCAAAATTTAAAATGAAGAATTTGTTATTAAATTTTAAACAAAATTTGTTTCCTTTCTGTGTAGGGGCTTCCCTTGTTGTCTTCGGTGGTCGACACATCTAGAGCGGCTACCCAGGTGACCCAGGCTCACATAGAGACCCCGCCCTCTCGCAGTGGGAGGTACGATTCTGATGATTCCGGTGACGAGAATGACGCTGTGTTAGACATGGGATCGTGAAACATTCAAATATTAGTCCAACTAACACTAGTTCGAATTTATAAATGATTCACACTATGAGACTGCATGTGATAAATTAAGTGCCTGATTTGTTTCTAATGCACATGATTATGTTTGTTCACTTTTCATTGAGTTTTGCCTTATTAATGTTCACATGACTGTTCGGTTTCAGTTTTAAATGATTTTTAACTTTTCAGTTTCCTTTCATCACAGATTGGACCTATAATGACAGGATTTCCTTAAGCTAGTGTATATATAAAGTAAGGTTGATTAAAAATCCTTGGTGTTTGTCTACATTCATATGCCTGTACTTTTATTAACATTTTAAAAAAAATATATGTTGATACTAATTCATTTAACACATTTAACATAGAGGTGTGTAACCTTTAGTCTGGTACTAATAATTCTAATTTTTGAAGCTAACAGTGAATTTTAACAATATTTTCATAAGTAACCATTGCACTAGCAACTTCAGATGTAGCAAGGGATTATTAGTTAGGTTTCTTAAGGATTTAGGTTCTCCAATTTGAAAATTATCATAGGTATTAAAATCAAGTTTAAAGGAAAGCCTTGTTTCTTTAAATCTGTAAACTTGAACATGTTTTTGTTGATCTTAGAAGGAAATAAAAACTACAAACTGTGCAGAAAATATTTTTTGCATGTTATTGTTCATATTACATACCTGGGTGTTAATCACTCCTAATGCCATTTTATTTCACAATAAAATTATTTTTTTATTTACAATTACTATATGTGTTTATTATTATTATTTTTAAACTGAAGTTGTTGAGATTTTTTCCAAGCATTTTAATTCCTTTCATTTCTTTAAAGAAAGTATTATCCTCACTTGTGTTTGTTACATTGACACACGTGTGTACGTGTGTACATGTAGTACCTGAACTTGTGTTTGTTACATTGACACATGTGTATGCACATGTTCAGGTACTACATGTACTGGTACTGTACATGTAGAAGTGGTTATTTACACGTGGGGGAAATTTACACTAGTTATGCGAGAAGCTTAAAACAGCATAAAATACCCATGTGCGTATGGTAGAAAACTAAAAACTTCAGTTTGATAAATTAAACATCCAGGTATTCAATACCAACGCGTATTATTCGAATGTAGAAAACACGTACTTAACCACCAGCGTAAATAACCACTTTTTCAGTATATGGATGTGGTTCTGTTTTGTGCATGGTAACATTCAATGTACTTGAATTGAAAGAACACGTTCACCTATGTACGCCAGGCTTTGATAAATTTTACTTTGTTATTCTAATTGAAAGTGTTTCATAAAGTTAAATTTAGAATAATGTAATATTTTATAATTTAGATAATTATGTGCATAGTTTAAAGGTCTTTATTATCTTATTAAGTTTCTCTATTTAGCACAATCAACCTTTCTTGTACCAATGAGAGTTTGAAAAAGAAATAATTAGCAATTTTGGATGAAATTTTTTTTTTATTACAATTCATGTAAAGAAAAGATCCCTTCTGAGTTAGAATTCGTGGACAAACTAATAGTGTAATGTGAATAATTTTACAGGATATTAAAATCTCCATGTAATAGCACAATGTAATGCAATTTGGTAATTTCAAAATTGTTTCATTATGTAAGTATATATGTGTAGAAAAGTTAAATTTTGGCAATTTATTTTTTTTTGGCATTTTGGATTATTAAGAAGGGAGGATGGTCAACAAATTAACCATCTGGACTGGGTTACTCAAAACACTGGTTAACTTTAAACCACTGGTTAAATCCCTTATGATATGTTTCCTTGACCTGTTTAATGGTCTGGCAGGCACCTCTCCTGGCATTTACAGATTCTGCTATTTTCTTCCAACATTCAGTTTTTTTGGCGTTTGTTACCTGATTTGTTTATTTGGACTGTATGATATCAATATGTTTCTCAACTTGTTCAATTATGAATAAAATTTCATTGGGTGAAAAGTTCTCACTTCTTTTTTTGGCAGTCATGTTTGACAGATGGACAAAGTAAGTGCATTGTGGGATACTAGCCACTGGTTAAACAACAGTAACCAATGGTTAGTTAACTGCTGGCTAAATTCTCTTCTAGCAACACAACTTTGACCACTGGTTAGTAAACCAGTGGATGTTAACAGTGTTTTGAACAACCCGGTCCAGGTCTATCTTAAAATTTCAGATATGATTATTTTAACCATAAACCATAATTCAATAAAGAAAAAAATCCTAATATTTTATCTATAAAATTTAAGAAAAATGCTTTCTTATATTTTTATACAAAGCTCTCCTTTTAAAGTAAATAAATATAGTTTAGAAATGGCCACGGCCTGCAGCCCTCTTTAGCTGAAATTAGCACCCTTCCAAATGCGAAAATAACTACATGTAGATATTCTGTATATAGGTAGTTGTTTCTTCTTTAGTGTGTTAGAGCTAGACAACTGGACATTGAGGGATGCTGAGACAGAAATTGGTATGGACATTTTTAATCATACATTTCAATTATAGGAGATAAAAAGATAAATTAATGTCCCATTTTAAATGATTGCCACATTTTTTTCTAAAGACTATAATATATACAAACTCAGAAAATAAATGGAATTTGTTGGTTTGACCTAAACAAATTACAATAAACAAAGGATGTTTGATTTTACGAAATACATGTATTTGAAATCAATTTTCTCCATGTTCTTTTGGATATAAGTTTGGAAGAATTCGTAAGGTTAGTGGTTCGTCACATACTTTGATAAGATGTGTTCCATTTTAGAAACTGGGTTAATTTTGGCAGAATTAGCACGACTGAAGTGGAAACAGAAAAGATTGATGGGAAAATCCCTACAGAAGCAAGATGCCATGGAAGAAGACTTTGACACAGAAGACATTAATGGCATTGAAGGAAAGGAAGGCATAGACATGATAAAGGACTCTGTCAGATACACCTCTCCCAAGTCTGTAGACCATCTAGCTCTGCCCCAGCAATCACAGTCCACAAATTCCCCCATCCGCAGGAGAAGTAACTCTAGTAGAAGTAGTTCATTCAGTGATGAAAGATATGATAAAGCTTTGGACAATTCAAAACCCATGGATTTTCTGAGTGTTCCAACTCAAATGTATCCTAAAGATTCCCTTGATCATCAAAGGAAAATGTCAAGTAGAAGGAGCTCTGTTAGCGGTGGGGATTTGTCTGGTGAAGCAGAGATGGATAGCCCTATTATAGAGATTCCAGTGCCACCTTTTGAGATGGGCCCTTCATTGCCTACTCAAGGCACAGATAAGGCCCCTATGGAAGATTTGGTGAGGCAGTTGACAGAAGATGCAGATAATGAGGAAGAGAGTAGAGGGGATTCTATGGCAGAAAAGATGAAGTTTCATTCATTAAGAAATATGAATTCTAGAAAGAAAAGATCTGTTGCTGATTTTGAGAGTAGAAGCCCTGTATTGGTAAGGAGAAATTCAGACACCAGTAGAAAGAAAAAAGGAAAAGATTCCAAGGTTGTTCAATTTGTGGAGGATGAACCAGAATTGATTCAGTCAAAGAAATCCCCCATTAAACAAAGGAACAGAGAGAAGGGGCCGGTGAAGGAATTTGATCCTCGAGCTGAAAAACAGAAACTGTTAGAGGAGATTCAGCAACTGAGGGAGGAAAAAATGCATGAAGAGGGTAAGTCTGGTGTCTAGATTACATACACAATGTCTTAAGAAAAAGTGCCTAACTGATCTTTAATCAGAATTTAGAAAGAATTTGTTTGATTGCTTTGGATATCTGCATTCAATAAGGGAAGTTAACTACATGTACCTCATACAGGTCATTCATCAAATTCGATTTTCTTAGTTTACATTACAGTTCAAATAGAAACCTAGGGATAAGAATTGATCATGAGTGATTGATGTAAATTATCTACTGGTATATAAATAGGATCCAAGTCATTGATAACTTAAAAATAATGAGTTGATTTGACAGAAAGAAGAAAAGAGCTAGAGCACACGCTCGAGTCAATGAAGAGCTGGGAGACAACTCAGAGGCTTCAGAAAGTTCTTGATGAGAAGAAGAAGAAGCAGGCTAGAGAAGCAGAGAAACTGAGACAGGAAGTAGGTGTACTTTCAAAAAGCTCAAAATGGGCAATGTCCCAGTCCTTACTGCATCAACAGATTCCCTCTTCACATGGTGTATAGACATGTCAGTGCCAGATTATTTTACTGAAGGATAACTTGAGAAGTGATTCATTTTAAAATTATTTGATTTAATGCATTTATATTTTAAACTGATTGACTGTACACCTATGCTTGAAAATGATTTCACATTTCTTCTCATGACAAAGGTGCATGTACAGTAGTTAAGACTTGACTAGGATGTTGGTTTGACATTATCTAATTACAGATGTTTGAAAGTAACAAGAAAAGGAGACAAGTGCTTGAGAAGGAGCTGTTGTTAAAAGTCACTAGAAACAGAAAAGAAGGGGAAAGAATGATTCGTTTCCAAAGACAAAAGCAGGAACAAGAAGAAATGTTGAGGGAAGGAGCTATGGTAAGATATTATTCTCAAATAAAATAATTGAGGTACAATGTATTTACCTACTGGGTATTGCTGTGCATGTAGCTTATTAAGGAATCCTTAAAGAGCACTAAAACATTTGTGAAAAACAAGAATATCTATAGACAAACAATTAATACTTTATAGATGATTATTTAAAGTTGAACGAATTGTTTATATTTAATTGGTAATGTTTGAATATCTTGATGTTTAGAAAAGCTCTTTCCTAGAAGTAAGTTTTTTTACCCATAGCTTCTCATTTGCTTTTTGTTTTTCTGTTTCCACTTTTTTAGACACTTTTTTCAAATGAGTGGATTTTTTGATTGGCTGTAGGGGAGGGGGGTTATTTGATAACATTATTCTACTATACGGGAACATGGAATAAATCAGTAAAACTTTGACTTAAGCTTTGTGCTTTGGACATTGCAATTGCTGTAGTATATGATAGTTGAGCAAATAGTATTTTATAATTTTAAGCTATGACATTCCTGAATTTTTAGGTGACCTGAGTAAACTCAGGTGACCTATTGCTATCTGTTTTCGTCCATCGTTGTGCGTTAACAATTTACATTTTTAACTTCTTCTTAAAAACTACACGGCCAATTGTTTCCATTTTTGGTGTGAAGCATCTCTATGGTAAGAGGGATGTAAATTTTGAAATTGGTGGCTCTACCACCCCCAGGGTGCCACAGGTGGGGCCAAATATGCAAAAAACAGCCAAATTTTTAAAAATCTTCTTCTCTACTCCCACACGTGTGAGGAAAAACCTGATTGCATGGTTATGATGTCCATGAAGCCCTCTACCAAAATTGTGAAATTCATGGCCCCTGGGTCAGGAGTTCAGGCTCTAGGGTGGGGCCAATATGGCCATATAGTAAAAATGTATTAAATCTTAGAAAATCTTCTTCTCTACTCCCATAGATATTTGTTAAAAACTAAATGCATGGATATGATGTCCATGAATCCCTCTACCAAAATTGTGAAATTTATGGGCCCTGGGTCAGGCTCAAGGGTGGGGCCAAAATGGACATATAGTAAAAATGTATTAAATTTTAGAAAATCTTCTTCTCTACTCCCATATATATTTGTGAAAAAGTAAATGCATGGATATGATGTCCATGAAGTCTTCTACTTAAATTTTGAAATTCATGACCCCTGGGACAGGGGTTTAAGCCCTACAGTGAGACCAATATAGCCATATAGTAAAAATGTATTAAATCTTAAAAATCTTTACTCCCACACATGTGGGCAAAAAACTGAATGCATTGTTATGAACTCCTCTACCTAAATTGTGAAATTCATGACCCCTAAGTCAGGGTTCAGGACCTAGCATTTGGAGAGCATTTGGAAAAAGTTTAAAGGGGGGGGGGTAAACAGTTAATGGAGTTTATTTTCCCTTGCTTCTTCCTAATGGAGTTATCTTCCTTAGCTTGTTCATATTTAATAATTATTCATTGAATATAGAAAAATAATATAAAGCTGTCCATCAAAGTTATTGATAAGATATTGTGAAAGCATTTGAAAAGAGTTCAGGGAAGAGGGTTATAACAGTTAATGGAGTTATCTTTCCTTGCTTCTTCCTAATGGAGTTATCTTCCTTGGCTTGTTCATATTTAGTAATTAATCATTGAATATAGAAAAATAATGAAGCTGTCCATCAAAGTTATTGATAAGATATTGTGGAAGCATTTGAAAAGAGTTCAGGAAAGAGGATTATAACAGTTAATGGAGTTATCTTCCCTTGCTTCTTCATAATGGAGTTATCTTCCTTGGCTTAATTGTTCATATTTACTAATTAATCATTGAATATAGAAAAATAATGATGCTCTCCATCAAAGTTATTGATAAGATATTGTGAAAGCATTTGAAAGAGTTCAGGGAAGAGGGTTATAACAGTTAATGGAGTTATCTTTCCTTGCTTCTTCCTAATGGAGTTATCTTCCTTGGCTTGTTCATATTTAGTAATTAATCATTGAATATAGAAAAATAATGAAGCTGTCCATCAAAGTTATTGATAAGATATTGTGGAAGCATTTGAAAAGAGTTCAGGGAAGAGGATTATAACAGTTAATGGAGTTATCTTCCCTTGCTTCTTTGTAATGGAGTTATCTTCCTTGGCTTGTTCATATTTAGTAATAAATCATTAAATAGAATGTAATTATAAAGTTGTATGATCAAAATAGTTATGCAAATTTTTTATCATTTGAAACAAAAACAGTTTTTATGGCGTCGAGCAAAGCTCGAAAGCCATCTAGGGATCGTACGGCCGGAAGTTGCCAATTCTAAGGAGCCAAACAACTCAAATGAGTGCAAAGTTTTCTTATGTGTTCGAAGAAAAAAAGATGACATACTTCCATTTTGAGCAAAATGTACGTCAACAAAACAAGTTGGCAGATACAAAAATTGTTGAGGTCTTTGATAATGTTAATATTTTATTGTAAACAATATGTCTGTGTTTCGGCGGATGAATACACTTTTACCGAAGAACATGCGATAGTTAGGCCTACATATTCAATTTGTTTTTGAAACATACCTGCCTGCAAAACAGATTATTTTGTTTCCAAATCGAATGTTAACAATGCACAGATGTTGTTCTTTTAGAAACAAAACTTCCTACAACGGTGATATCTCTACACCAAAAGTAATTCTAAACCCTCTACTTTCACTTCGTAAACAACAGGAATGGGTGCTTTCTTATTTCTACCCCTGTTCTTTTCGGCCCGCGTCATTTGGACCCATGTGAATTTTAAATCAAATTGATAATAAGAAACAGAGTGTTTATCAGCAGTATACAATATAAAGAATTAAATACAATCATACTTTTGATATACAAATATATTCTATTTGAATAGAGAAAAAATATCTGAAAAAATTTTAACTTCTAAGATATTTTTAACTAGCATTCAATTTTTTTTAAGAATTAGGTGAGTCAAATTGTAATGAATTGTAATTTAATGAAATATGTGATAAAAAACATAATTTTTATTTATTTGAAAGTAGTCAACTAATGTATTTGTCTTTATATTTGTTTTAAATAGTAAGTATAATTGATACCAATTTTCTAAATGAAGGGTCAATAACAAAATTAGAATGATATCTGAAAAAAAAATCATACTTCATTTTGAGTTTTCCGTATTAAGTTGACTGCATAAAATCTATATAAAATATCTGTTTTATTAAAATTGACCATCCGACTCAATTTTTATAAACATTAATCTCCAGCAAAACAATAAGAAAAGTTGATCTCAAGTACAATCATATAAGATCATACTTTGTTTAAAGGATTTTTTTTAATCTATAGTACCTAAATGTATGTGTGATCAATGAAGGAGAACCATAAACAACACAAATAAAAAAAAAATATATGCATTTTTGTTAGGTGAGGGGTTTATTTTGAATTTAAAAATAATATTCAGGTTTTTACTCTTCAAATTAATGTCAACTCGACGCCATTGTGGCCCTTCAGGCCTTTGATTAAATTTTTTAAGATAAACAAATAGACTTGTTAATAGTAAAGTAATAAGTAGTATACAAGCCACCTTGTTTTAGTTTATCTCAAAACATATAAACATAAAACCTATTTTGCAAGTTAACATATGTGGGATAAATAAATTGAATTGAATTTGGGCACCTCTTCTATAGTATGTCATACACTCTGTTAAGAGCTGCAAGTCTTGTGCTAAACTATAGGGTTAAGATTCCTTTCCAAAAGATTTGAGGCAGGGAGGTGGATGTCATTACATTATTATAACCTTGTAATCCATTATGAAACTCAATTAAATGCATTTATGAGACTCCTCGACAATTTTGTGTATGGGCTATGGTACTCAGGTGACCGTTAAGGCCTATTGGCCTCTTGTTTCATTAAAATGGGCTAAGTTGTATAATGATGTAAAAATGCAATGAGTTTATATTATTTTCAACCTCTTAGTGTATGGAATGAAACCTGTGGTATATTACTGTACATATTTGATTGGACCTGGGCAGCATTTTACAAAAGACAAGGTCGTAAATATTTGCAGTCGTGTAGAATGATTTTTAATGAACTAAATTTATATAAAACTATTTCAATTCCCATAATTATATTTTACAGCCATAAGAATAAAACATTGATTAATTTGTTATTACTAGTAATTAGCATTCATTAATTTAGTCTTAAGTCATAAGGTCTTTTGTAAAACGCAGCCCTGAATAACAGTAATGTTTTTGATGTAAAATGTAGCTCTTATTACAAATAACGTTGAAGAAACAAAATATTTTTTAGGTACTTAAAAATTTCTGAGAAAAACTTCAATATGCAAAGGAAAAGTTAGGGCATGTGTGTCTATTTATAAATCAACAGCATAATTAAATGCACTCTGTTCTCCCCATTACACAACAAAAACATAGCATGTAGATCATCAACATCTCCATTGCATCATACTTGTATAACATCTTCCAAGTTGTACATCCCTTGCATTGGCATAAATTGAATTTTTCAAGCATCTGAAATTTTCTTCAAACATTTTACCACCTTTTTATGATTCTAAAATTTTGCCTTCCACCAGCAATTTTTCCCCTTCAAATTATTTGTTTATCAGCAGGACCCTACATGTTCGTGCTGGACAATGTTAAACGCCTCATGTTTTGACTGGATTCTTTTTCAGAGTAACTTTGTACAGTCCATGTTAAACATGTGGAGACCACACCTCAGTCCCCGGTCCTCAGTCATGGAACAACAGAGCATGGAGAGTGTGGAGGAGAGACGACATTCTCCAATCAGGGTCAGTGTATGCAGCTATGTTTATCTAAAATGTTTTATTTTGGCAGTTGGCAAGCTGTAACAGAGTTTTTACTTAATTAAGGTAGTATCTGGAGAATGAAACCATTGAATACATAGGATTGTTCATTTAATTAATAATATTTACATAATCCAGTGTCTTTGTCTGTGATAACACTACAAATAGATTTTGTACTATACAGTCCAATAAATTCAAAGTTTATTGGATTTGATCACATCCAGACCGAAATTATCACCTCATAATACTCAAAGAATGATTCCTTATTCCTTAAACACTGTCAATTAGACTAACCTGCCCCTAGCTAAGTTGGCTTAGAATAGTTCAGAGAAAAATGCATGCATCAAAATAAATGATATACAATGTACATGTAAGGGTAGCAAGCAATCTATTGTTCTTTTATTTACAACTGAATAATAATATATACTTATTCACTGGCTTTGAGGATGATTGCAAGTAAATTGTCCCCCGAGACGGCAACTATTTCCTGATGGAAAATTAAAAAACTAATGCATTAATGTCCAATTTTCATTTCAGAGTAATTTCTATACAGTAAGATTAAGGCTGAAATGTATGAACATGTGTTACTTTTTTGTTATTACAGCAAAATGTGTTGATTGAATTTTCCCTTGTTTTAAATACACAGATGGAGAGAGATGACTGCAGAGGAGACCCCCTGTACTCCAGAATCCACAAATCCTCGTCCTCATCCACTCTACCCTCCGTCAAGAGCCAGGGCAAGGTCGGTGTCAACATTCAGAATATGCATGTATCTAACAATTTGTATGTGATTGCATAATACAATGGCCACCACGCAATACCAGTACTTGTACAACACAGTGCAGTAAAATATAATGACATGACTTTTGTATGTAATTCGTTGTTTACAGATACATGTATTCAATTATATTATCATTGAGACTACTTCATTATGAAGTTTACTTGGTGAAAATGGTTTACAACGATTATTTTTTACTTAAACTTTATTACATTTGTGTATTTATATCTACTGTATATACATTCCTCAAATTCACTGCTTCAAATTTTCACCAGTATCAGAAAGATTATTGAACAGGAATAAAAGTTTCTTTACTACATGTATATTGTTTTCAGACTAAACAGAAAAGGAAAAAGGACAAACTTTTGCAATCAAGGTACATGTGTGCATAATGATGCCTCTTTTTAATCGATATTCTAACAATTACATTATTTTCTTATGAATTTAAAATTAATATGAATATTAATGAAGTATGAATATATGTTTTCTTGTAGAAAAGCTGCTTCTTTTGGTAAGTAAAATTTTCACAAAAGCAACATCCATTCGGCAATTTCAAAGAAGCATTTCTAATGATAACAGTAATAAAAAAGTTCCTAGATATTTTATTCATGGCAAAAGAGACTGAACTATGATCTACACAGTAGATATATCGTTGATTTTTAAAACTGTATATGTGGAAAGAAAGAAGATGTACAAAGTACATCACTTTTTAGTTGTTTGCAAAGGATTTTCGAATGCAAGAAATACTTTATTTAATGAACTATTCCAAATACATAATTTAGGTATTATAGACACACATATTTTACTATTGGGTAATGGTAACTGAGATTATGAAACTAATGTTAGAATTTTTCACTGTTGTGCAATTTAAAACCAATTTTTGCAGATTAACATGTTTTCATATTTTCTAACCTTTCTTGTTCTAAAGATATATCATGTTTTATGACAACTGTAAATTATTTCCACTAGAGTGAGAACCTACATGTAGTTAGTTGTCAGAACTTGTGTTCAAGCCCACTGTATATTATATTATACAATAAAATATGTTCAAACCAAGTAAAATTTCTAGAAACGTAACACGCAACACCAATTTTATTTAAAAAATATTTATTATCAGTAAAAAAAAAGTGTTTATCTGTACAATGATTTCAGATTTGACCACGACATACAATGACTTGGACATAAATGACAAAACTATAGACCTTCATCCTGATCTCCACATTACAACGTCCCAAACAGACGAGGACTTTGTAAACAGCTATGATTTTATGTCGGGAGAATCTCGTTCAAACAATGTGGTCACTACCACTGTGTGTGTTTAAAATGGGTTAAAGCTACAACGTAGGTGTACTATCTAGTGAGTCAACAGGCCAGGAATTTGAGTGAAAACTTGCTTACAGTCAGTTTGGAATGTACGCTGTCCAAATTTATCAAGGTGTATTTACAAAAGGCTGTGTTATGGATGTAACAAGTAGATAATTATAGTACCAGATGAAAGATGCCAATAACTTAAAAATCCAGATGAATTACTTGATGCAAGTACAATCAAATAAAGTATGGAGAATGAACGTCACAACCTATGACCAAGAGTGAAATCTACTGCTTCTTGATAATGAACTTTACATTGGAAGTGTAATGTGTTTGTTCGGTTTGACTTTTTGTGTGTTGAGGAGAAGGTGATATACTATTGATATGTCAATTTTAAAATCGCTTGTATTATGCATATTGATAGAATGGCGTAGTGGCAGACTGTCGGATGATTGGCTGCGGCCTTTACCTCAGTTAATGATTGGTCCACTGCCGCAATCCGTCCACCTGAAAATCCAAGCAATTGTTTTGATAAAGTTTTGTCTGATTTGCCAAAAATCATCTAGTTTGTTTTTATGCAGTGTGTAATTCAAGTGTCATGTAATTATTTATTAACATCAACTTGAATTTCATCAATACATAAACTTATTACATTGTAATATAAATGTAACTGTTCATTGCACTCATCAAAGGTTTTGTATGCCATGTATAAGTGAAAAAGCCAAGGGGTTGTCTCCCTTCTTGGTCAAATTGGATGTTAAATGGCGTTTGTGATAAATTAGAGTACAGAAGACAAGTACATGTAAACAGTGCTCACCCAGTGTGAAGTAGACGAGTTCACTCATGGTCCCGTCCCCTCCCGTGCTGAAGCCTAGCACGCGCAGACAGTACAGGTAGTTCTTCTGTATGCCGTAAATCACCGCCTGGTCCTGCTTGCCCACTCGCACATCGGACGCGGTTCGAATGTCGTCACCGTCAAACCAGTACCTTAGCTGTGAAGACGTGTTGTAGAAGGTTACATGTAGTATACACGTGTACTTGTAAATTATGGATTTATATACTTGTATGTAACTACACAACTTCTGTATAACATTCAACAAACGTGGATGGAGGTTTTACATGTATCAGTATGCATCGTTTTATGTGTGCAATTGTTTTGTATTGAATCTGTATCTGTTATTACAGTGTAATTGATTTTGATTGAAATAAATATTATACTTGATTGATTATCAGTTTGATTAGGCCTATATCTGCGGTTAAAAATCAAGGATACGTCAAAAAAGCATGGTTTTATACTAGTGTTCAATATGTAAACAAAATCGAAACGAATAATTTTGAAATTAAAGACCATAATGGACTTTCCATCGTTAACCATTATGTTTGAACTGTTTAATGAGTCATTAATTCTTATCTGGGAGTTTTTGATTTTGGTTTTTTAAGCCAATGTGTTTATTTGATTGCTTCCATCTTATCCATTTAAATTCTGTTAACGCTTTTAAAATATGGAGAAGAATGTTATAAATCAGACTAGCACTCACAATGTATCCTTGGATTGGTTCTTCGTTAATGTCTGTAGTGACCCCGCGCCAAGTGACGTACACGCTTTGGGAGCCGTGAGATCCTACATGGATTTCTGTTGGGTACATGCGGGGCGCTGAAAAAAATACCCACATCTACATTAAAAACAGGGAAAATTTAATTTGTATGAATATTTTATTGGAACAAGCATCGCACCAACAGATATACCCATTTTTAAGGTTAGCTGATAGTCCGTCTCGCTTATTTGACTCATTCCCGCCATGTTCAATGCTTGCAAGTTCACGGTGTACCACGTGTCTGGCAACAGACCAATCACTAAACCGCTACTCATTTGCCCGCGCCAGCTGATGGAGTTCATAATAGGGTCCTCAGTGAATCTCTCCCAATAATTTACCTGAACAAAAAATTACACCCAACACAGAAGAGTTTTTATATGCAGAAGAATATCGTTGTCTTTTATTTCAACTGGATGAAAAATGAGGGCTTAAAGGTTTTTTATAGAGCTATCCAGGAAGGTTCATTCTTCACCTGGTATCCAAGCAGCTTCCCTTTCATAACCTCGCGAGTGTCGGGCACGGGGTCCCAGGTTACCATCAGTGCAGTGGAGTTGTATGGGTAAGCTTGTACGTTAGTGATTGAAATAGATGGAACTAAATTAAACAAAAACCCGAATCAGTCAAATAGACAAATGGACAGCAGACCGGAATTGCAAAATGAAACTTCAAACGTGATTTCGCTCCCAGTTTTCTAGTATACTATCACTATATCACTAAATGCAAATCAAATCAATTTTCTTTGATGTGATTTTATTCTTCATGCTTCAAAATAATTGGAAAGAAATCTTGTGTGTTCAGCCTGGCTCTTACTTTCTTCTGCCGAGTAGATCGAAATGACACTAGAGTTGGGTCCCACGCCTAAGTCATTGTATGGTTGTATCATGATGTCATACAGCAGGTAGTAATTGTACGCCCCTACTTGAGTCACATATTTTCCGACATTTCCAGTAAGTTGAACCTGATATAAGAAATAAATACGTACGGTAGTTCTCCTAATTCAGTGTATAATAAACACAAACTATCGAAAACACGACATGGGTCGGGATAAGGGTAACTTTCATGACAGACCTTGGTCCAGGTATCTGTAATGTTCCTTCGGTAGTATACATAATATCCAATACCAGGTCCTCCAAGCTGATAATCTTCTAAAAGCTAACCAAATGCGAAACATGAAGATACAATCTATTTTAATTGAATAAAAATATCTTGACAGTTAGGTGAATGTTTCATATGTATATCTATTGTAAAATTTTGAAAATTCTCTCTTGCAACATTTTTGTTCTCTATCTTCTGCAAAACGTTGATCGGTTAATTCCAAGATGGATAGGTAACCTGCCGAATATGGATAATATAATCAACATAATACCGTACCATCCAGGTAATGGTTAAATCACCCACACTCCCATACCCTCCTCCCACGTGAGTGGGTGGGTGGGTTGGAGGTCCATTTCGTGTAGTATAGGCGTCTAAAAGATCAAAGGAGAGACCGTTTATTAAAATCTCTATGTCAAATATTTCGTTAAAATGTGTGCTGAAAAACACGACAGAAATCTTACCGGATTGTCTACTTCTAGGACCTACTCCAAACGAGTTGGTTGAGTAAACCCGGAAGCGGTATCCACTTCCGGGGTTGAGTCCATGAACTTCAACAACTCGTTTCTTGTTGTCAAAACCCGGAACGATTGACGAAACGTCGGAAACATCTAATAAGGATTAAGAATTGAAGTATTCATTGGGTTTTTTAATGATTTAAAGTTAATCTTCAACAATTTCTCTTAATTAGTTTGAAATTTATTTTAGAATAGTATAGGATTTAGCTGAAAAAACCCCTCCACATTTCTATCACAATAATTCTTCTTATTATAACAAACTTCTAGTTAGACTTACGGTCTACAGCGGTATACCACTCATTTGACATTACAGGCAGTGCCTCCACGGTATGAAAGAGGATGTTCTCTCCATTAGAGGAACCAACAGTCCACGACAGACGTACAGAGGACGTCCCGATACTGCTCTGGATGACGTATACCCCCGCGGGCTCACTTGGTGGACCTGGGTAAAGAAGATGGCGGATGAAACTCTTGTGCAGTGAGTGTTATTTGTGCTGCTTTCTTTTTAACTGGCAGTTCACGTAAAAATTGACACAATTACTTTTCAAACCATAACAACGTTTATTTCTAATCATGGCATGAAGAACTGATATTGCACTATGCCCACTGAAAAATGTTTTATTGGGACAACTGTATTCCATGTACTAGTATATGGAACAATCTGGTGCTGTAGGTATTGTATTGGCAACTGATTTCCTTGTTCTCTGTTTTTTTTCAGTAAAAATATGACCACTGACTTTATCATGAGCTCTCGTAAAATGTTTCTACACTCGTTAACAACAAAGATTTTATTCTGAATAATCATTGTAAGATAGAGTTAGACTTACCTAGAACAGTTAGAAATGCCCAAGCTTCGGTGTGTTCCTTTGTTGTTTGTGCTCTGCACGTGTATTTTCCACTGTGTTTAAATTGGGCAGCTGTTACGAAGAGCCCTGTCAGGGATTGCGATACACCCTGTCAAATACAGCATAGTGAAGTCTGGGAGGAAGGGATAATTAAAACAAAGGAAGAAGAAATACGAGAATTGCACCGATTCTATACCTGCTTGTAATACACGTTATTATTGATGTTGATGATTTCGTCATTGAAGAGCCAGGTGTAGATGACGTCTTGGAGGCTGTTGAATGAAGCCTGGCATCTCAAGAAGGCTGTCTGGTTCACCTTCACTTGGACGTTTACTGGCGGCAGACCTATTACCACTTTATCTGCGAATGATAATGGCGGACACCTTGATTAGATCTTGAACAAATATAATACACCTAATATATGTATCTCTTTAAAGTATATCTACAGAGGTCTTCAGCATTTGTCTGTTACAGAATTTTCAGCGCTTGTGTTATGGTGTACAAGCAAAGGTACACATTGTTGTGTATTTACCTGCTATTTGCAGCTGTCCTGTACTACTGGACCTGCCAAACTGGTTCTCTGCCCTACACGTATAGTACGCCACGTCTCCGGGATTAATGTTCAGAATAAGCAGGTTCCCGTTCTGCAGCATCCTGATGCGGGAGGTGGTGTCCCCGGGGTTCAAAGCTAGCTCCACATTGTTCTTCAGCCAGGTGTAAGTGGGCGTGGGCGCAGCTTCCGGATTACACGGATATGTGACGTTCCCGCCAACGACACCAAACATGACGTCAATCAGGGGCTCTTTTACAAACGTTGGCGCAAAAGCTGCAAAGTGTATAAACCATGTTTTAAACAATGGATTTAACTCAAATTCGTACTACTCTTGTTAAAGCCTTAGTCACAACTGGTCGTACGTGCTTCTGCGGGCGAATTTAAAGGAAAATCTTGCGAGATACGCAAGTGCATCTTACGATTTTGGAAGAACGCACGTTTCCCGTTAGCACGCAACACGTACGTTGACTGCAAGTCGCTTGTGCTCACCATCAACATATAAATTGAACGCACAGTAAACGTACGTCATACTTACGTCAAGCGTACACCCATTACTCATTGTGCGTGCGAATCGCCCATAAACAATATTTTTACAGAAAATGATTGTGAAAAAAATTCACCATAAGAGAATCGACATACTATCCATCAAGATTAAATATTCAAGTAATAAGGAGAAGAAAACTGATATTTACGCGCAGAACGATATTTTTATCTAAAACCAACTACACAAAACACTCCAACAAATCCTACTAAAGAATGTTATTGTTTTCGTGAGTATGATATTTTTTCTTTGTAAACCGAGTACTTTCAGAAAAACACTATTATTATTTTTATATACTGATCGGCTGAACTGCCCAATGTTGTACTTCTAAATAATCAACATTATGAAAATTTTGATTATCAACTCATATGAGCATTACAACTTTATAAATTGTTTTCATAATTGTATCTAAATCAGAATACCAGGAACGAATTAATAGACTTTAATTTTTAAAATGAACGAACTGTGAATGTTGTCACTATTTTAATAATCATTTTTGTAAAAACAAACTAACTAAATAAAATTGGAAAATCGTTTAAAATCGTTTAAAAATTTTACATTGACCAGGAAAATTATCAGTTGATAATTAATTTACTGAAATTTGATTTTTGCGCAAACTAGATTTCTAGATTTTAGAAAAGTTTTCAATATTTAAAAATGGTATTAGATTCGAATGATAAATTATTTTTTTTAAAACATTATTCATTTGTGTTGTCCAGTTTAGCTTGTTTAATCACCAAAGCAGCAATAACAGAATATAACAGAACAACAGTCTTCTTTTTCTTTACGATTTCTTTTGACGTTTCAATATTTACTTGCTTACAGTGGATATATTTCATTACATGTTCAAAGACAAAATGTTCTTTATTTCATGTGAAAATTAATAACTGTCCGTGCAGTTGTCGGGAGGCACAGCCGTTCGCAAGGCAGACGTACTTGTGTTTCACGATAATCGTAATACGCAAGTACGGTTCCTACCGGCATCGCACGTTGCGAGTGGCAACCCGTTTCCAAACAAAATTGTATACGTGACACCTACGACTGGCACGTCGAACGTCCGTTTGTTTTACGTTGCACTCTCAATCACTTTAACACAATTTTTAACGCTACGATCAGCCACGGGAGCAAAAACTGCCAAAACCCGTAGCACATGCACGATCACCAAACACGTACGGCCAGTTGTGACTGAGGCTTTAAGTATTTATCACGTAAAAAAGAAGCGATAGCTTTTTTGTAGATGTTTAAATATGTGCTCAAAAAAGTGTCGCTTAAAATGATTTTTTTAAAAAAAATTCTTTACAATTTTTAAACTTACTTTGAATTATAGTTAATTTACATGACTTACAAAGTTATTTTATACCATATTTTTTAACTTTAATGTTTAACGTTGCTTGTTCATTTCTCTTAGTTAGATTTAAAGATACTGAGTATGTTGTAAAGTTTTAAAATTAAGTGGATACCTAGCACCCTTAGTTGTCCCTCCGTAAATGATTTTCCATAAATGTTTTCAGCTGAACATTGATACATTCCATTGTCGCTGATTTCTAGGTTCTGTATCGTCAAAACATTTCTGACAATGCTTATTTTCCCCGGAATGACGGCCAAGCGGACTCCGTCTTTATACCATTCATATACTGGTTCCGGCATAGCCGTAGCTTCGCATCTCCAAGTTAGCTTGCTTCCTATGTCCACATGTTGACTTTTCAAAGGGTAACTAAAATATGGCCTTGCTAAAATTTAAGAAATATAAAACAAGGAAGTATTCACATAGAAAAAAGAGCACGTCCTTTTTAATGTACTTGGTAAACTAGTGTTTTCGAACGAACGAGATAAGATTTCATTTAACATCAATGTAAAACAGAGATGTTGATGTAATCTGTATTCACACGTAGGCGTGACATTGTTTGTCCTGAAATTAACAGTATATCTGTCATCTCTTTATCTCTATTCAAACTAGAATGTTTACTGCTGAATCTCCGTGATAAATTCGAGAGATCTTAACACTGCTCTGCTTTCTGTAGTCTCAACAGACATCGACATTGTTTTCTACTCACAATCTGACTTTGCAGATCTAACACTGAAGTTTCATTAATATTCATGGACATCAGTTACTGTTCATTTAGTGAAATAAAAAATTCGTAGATGAAATATTAGATTTTATCAATTTCATGTCACATCTATAAAATCTACAAAAGACGCCCCCCCCCCCCCCCACAAATTTAAATGATCAAGAGTATGTAACTACTAGCTTATGACCAACGTACACTTCAGTGAGGGCAGTGAGAATGCCCTCTTCCCCCACAAATTTAAACTATCCAGAGTATGTAACTAAATATTCAATGAACTTTTGAATTTACGGATCCAATCAACAAAAATGTCGATGAAAAAGGGTGTTTAACAAATATTGACGCAGTAAAAGTAATTGATAACCGTGCCTATACGGTCATCATCGTGTACAAAAAAAAACTTCGAGAACTTGGTTATAATAAATTATAGCATTTCCTTAATGGTAATGAGACGAAGATGGCACTTACACTCTATCACCAAAGTGACGTTTTTCTGCGCCCTGGCTGTTGTGTATCTCGATGCGTGACATATATAGGTCCCACCATCTTCTATTCGAACATCCTCGATGATCAACACACGGTTGTGGTCAGTAAAACTCGCCCTTGGTGACATTGGAAGGCCGTAGCGAGACCAAGAATACGTTATTGGCATACTAAACAAAATGATACAACGGACAAGTTTAGTAATAATCAGATCATGAAAATACATCATCAATTTGCTAGTAATTAATATGTTGAGCTTTTCACATCGGGATACAGTGTACAGGATAGAGAGGAGTTCTTACGTTCCAAAGGCAAGACACTCCAAGTATACTCTTTGTCCTTTTTGGGGTGTCCTTGGGTGCACTGAGATGAACTCATTAGAAATTTCTGGACCCCAAACCGTGGCAACTGCATTACACCAAAAAGTATCAAAATTAAGTGTTCTTTCATTTGAGATCTAATGGCCGATTATTTATTAATCTGACAGTTATTTCAAAACATTTAAAAGGTGTAAATATTTTTTACACGATCTAGTACGTTTTCGCGTAAACTGTCTACTCTAGTTTATTCTTGTATAAATTCTGTAGCTTCTGAATTTATTTCTATTACAAATTCCATGAAACCTCAACAAGCATTTACCTGCATTTTGTACGTCCAGTGACGTGGGTAGGCTAGTCCTACTCGGGGGCTGGTCCGTCCCTATAGCTGCACCATTGTTAGACGTCAATTTCACAATACACCGGTAGTTTCCCCGGTCAGCGGTGGACACCTCGCTGAAATACAACTTCCCATTACGGGAGATAAAGATGTAGGAATGAAGATCTGGTCGAACAAACTGTTTGTCATCTTTGTACCACTGGTAGGATACAGCTGCAATATGGAAATCAAACGGAATGGCTTGAAGTCTTGCTGATCACAATGCTATTTTGTATTGATGTGACTGTTGCCCTCTTATCGAGAATTTAGATAGAGTAAGGAAATTATTTTTTCATATTTTTCTGCGTCTCTGATATTTTGTACAAATCGTGCGAAACTGATAATTAGCTCACCTGGTGTATATGTTGGGGGAAGGCAGTCTATGACGGCAAACTGGAAGGCGTATGCAGTCACTGGCGCTCGGTCAACATTGCTAAATTCTCCGAGGCCTGCGTATAAATTATACAGAAATGTTATAGAAAGTATGGTACGAGGCACGTACCAAAACAGAAACACTTTTAAAAAGTACATACTTTTATAATGAATTTGAATTGGTTACTTTATGACTAATATGCATTTTGTTCAAGATCATTATGTTAGCCAACCACATTGCACGACGTACCTGACAAGAAAAAAAATTGTCCCTAAAATAATCATAAAATTCTTTGCGTATTGTTTATTTATAAATTAAACAAGCCCTGAGGCGAATTATCTCTCAGCACTTACTGCCGAATCTCATGTACAGGTAGTCACTCCTCACCCTCCCGATCTGATTCTCCGCGGTACAGTAGTACGTCCCGGCATCATAGATCTCATCCGGGCTCTGAATAGAGAGCTTCCCATTGGTCAGGGTGTATCGGGAATCAGTGGCGGAACTGACGTCATACAAACTGCCATTGTTGGCGATTTTGGTAATTTTGTAATCCGGTTGAGGATTACCGTAAGCCACGCACTCAAAGGTTGCAGCAATAGCTTTGCCGACCACCACAATGCTGCGAGGCTGTATCAGGAACCTTGGTCCTTGTGGAACTTTTTCGGAATCAGTTGTGTTAAAGCCATATGCTAAGGAATTAATCAGTTATTTTAATTTAATATCGGATTTAGTTGTGTTAAAGCTACTATTATATGCACCAATGAATGAAACAGTTATTTTAATGTTAGAGCAGAATCAGTTGTGTGTTAATGCCATAAGGTGGTAATACTTGTATGATTGTGTACATAATTTACAGACATGTATACTGGCATAGCAACAACTGTATTTCGTTATACAGGATTTACATTTGAACATACTCACTGTAATCCCTCTCGTCTTGTACAACCTTGTAGGATTCCTCCTGACTGATCTCACAAATAAACGGGTTCATAGCTGATGACGGGTCCCTCCCCAAAAGGTACGTATACACTACAGTTAAGAAACATACATTGTATTTCTTCTTATAAAACAGCAACTTACACACGAAGTTTATTTCTATTATAAATCATATTGCAGACCCTGACCTCCGTAAGTATACACTACTTGTCTCCCGGGTTTATTCATTTCGTCCTGATTGACCCACAAGGAGTGACCCAGATACTCTTTTGTCCCGTCCCCCTCCCATCTGACGTCATAGTTCGCCATGTCGTACACAATTCCACTTGTGAACCAGCGATACCTGTTCATTTCAAGACCTTTTTAATTTTAAGAATTAATGTTTACCATGCATTTAACTTCTTGCTACTTTTTCAATAAAAGACCCCAAGTCTTATTTTATAATGCGTAAGACAAATTTTAAGACAAATCTATAATACATACGCTGAAACATCGTTGTTAAGCAGCCACTGGCCAATGAAATTGTGCTCTGGAAGAGTATTAACGCTCAGCAACTGTGCGCCATTTGCCTTGAAACAAATCGTTTATACATTTTTACTCTTTGCAATTACGGATTTCATTGCTTTGATCTTAAGATGTGCACTTTTTATTATTTTAGAATGAAAATAAAATCATGACTTCCTAAGATTGAAAATATCATGCTTGGAATTTTTTGGAGGATTTTTATTTTAGGAATTCAGACTTTTTTAGGATTTTTCTGTAAACACCGTGAAGAGATGATACACAAGGAAGGAGAAATAACAATTCCCTACACCACAGGCGGCCTTGGCATCGATGTAGTTTCGGTAAGGGTAAACGTTAAACTGGTAACAGTGTGTTTCAAATAGGACCCAATTCTCTGGACAGTCTGGAAAAACAAAATTAGATCAGTTAAAATCGATAAAAATATGGGTTTAAAACTTTATTTTTGGAAAAGACCTATGACGAATAGTTCTAAATACATTTTATGCATACAAGTACACGAGAGTATACGGGAATCCTTATTGATAAGTATCACATGATAAAGAAATTTGGAAATCTAAGATACATGTACATGTATAAGAAGGTGCAGCTTTTTGTGAGAAAAGGATTTTTTTAAAAGATAATTTACTTGTAAATACATGTACATGTACATGCTACATGGAGGGTTATCTGTGCAAATTTATATGTTGAGAGTTCTCTGGTACAAGAATTTTGTTTAGTTAGAGTGACCCGCTCTTTGGTGATAAAGATTAGAAATACAGAATCAAGTAAACTGCAGTGTAAAAGCATTTTACACAATTTTACTTAATTCCAAAATACATACGTGTATTCTTTAAACACTACATTCTAGTACTAGGATGATACTATTGGTGTATATATACTTTTTTTCTTATCAAGTAAGCAAATGCTATCTGTTCAATGACACTTCAGCGTGTTAGAAATATGTACTCTTTTAGAAAATATGTCACGAACATCTATGCTGAAATTAATCTAAATAAACTAAATATGTGCACTTTATTGCAATTAAATTGTTGGAGAAATTTGTATTTTCTATAATTTAATACATAGTCAATGACATGAACTTTTGTACTCACTAAACCATTGTGAGGAAACTCCCTGGATTAGAAAGAATAGTGATAAAACCGTCTTCCTGAAATTCGAATTGAGAGGGCTACAATGATTACATGTACATTGTACGAGTATTGACTGCCCACGAAGTGAAAGTTTTATTCTGACATAGAAACTCTTAACACTTAAAAAAACATCGTCATTTATATAATTAATTATAATTGTTTCAGAGATTACTAGTATATGATCTTGAAACAGTATAAACTATATAAAGAAACTAAAAATGGCTACTTGCCTCATTTTGATTCATCGCCCAACTCCATGAAGTTTGCAATCGAACTTTTAATTTTATTACTTTATTATCCATAATAAAAATGTGTCATCGATTGAGATCGGGAAACATTCATGTTGAGTACCAGTTGTTCTACAGTCGTAAATTTCTATTTATAACTTCCGGTGAATTATTGAAAAGGGCGGGAAGTTTAAAGTACATTATATTCTTGGCCTATATACCTGGTATACCCCCGGTATATATTCACATCGAAGTGAAATGTGTGATTTTGTGTATGAATATTTTTAAAGTTTTATTATTAAAATTCAAATATGAAATCGATCATGAAGTGAATATGCATTTGCATAATGTAATACCCAGACTACTTAAATTAAGAGTGATATTGAATCTTTTGTTGACATAAACGTTAATATTTATATCGTGGATGATTCAAAGATGAAATCGCTAATATCAAACATGCAGTCGTTGGCGATAGTTAGGAAATTAAAAAATGAATTTCATTGTTATAATAGACTGTTTTTATATTTCTCTTTTTATCCTAAGCTTATCTGGTACAAACTCTACCATAATTTCCCTGCGTGTAACACATGCTGTATAATTACTGTTTGGGGTTTTTAGGATATTGTGTTTATGATAGGTGGTTTCATTTGAAATTGGAATCGAAATACCGGTATATCTGTCTATAATCTAAGAAACGTTTACAAGATCATAAAATCGGCATAGTGAACATTCCTGCAAGTTTGTCACCTATCGTCGTTAAGCAATAAAGGTGCACCTTATAGAAATCGCTTGTAAGATACGCGTAATTAAAATCAATTTTGAAACTTTAATATAATAGTTGATGTGTAATATAGGTACTTAACCAGCTCATTATAGAAACACCTGTTGTCACAATCAATTACGACAGCGTATAAAAGACCGAACATAAAACCAATATTTTTATTACAATTTTCCCCCTGCTTTTATGAAGATTACAGAAATAGTTGTGTATCCTTAAAAGTTATCTTTGTTCATGAATTCAATGCCGGTAAAATTTCAAATTTTAATAAAGTCGTAAAGTTTCCATTTTTGTGGATTTTGATCTTTATCGTCAGAATGCTTTGCAGCCCTCAATAAAGAAAAGCGTGAAAAATCATACAAGACGATAATTAACAAGTATTTGGTTATATGGGCGCTGTATTTTGTTCAGTTTACTGTATTGGGTTCAGATATATTATTTTTTTGTGTTGACACTGAAGGGAAAGATGGGGGGAGAAACGAGATGTAAGTGATACCTTTATTTGACACGGGGATGAGTGGCGAGAGAGAGACAGTCATAAAAGTTACAACTCTACCCGTCATATTGCGTAAGCGTCCTGTGCCACTTAACTTGCATTTTATTTCTGCGACGACTGTGAAAAATCAACTGTTAGCATGCCGTTTTGGGGGAGTTCTACCTCTGGCTTGATTTGAGGAATTTTACGAGAGAAACTTTGATTATCGGTGGGAGTTTGTTAAATGTATCGGTTGCTTTCATTCATTCTGGAGGTGATTTTATCAAAACGTAAGGTAAGGGTTTTTTTTATTTATTATAAAAATACTCCCAAAGCCTATCGAGTTTCTAAAGTTAGATGCTTGGATATATGTCATGCACTGTATGTAGGGAAGATATGTTATAAATCACAGGTTTTGTCCCAGGTGCAAGTGTTTTTTTTCCATTGGTGTTTGAAGCGTCATCCTTAAAGAATTACACATAAACTGAGTGTTTCTCAATTCAAATGAAATTTCCAAAGTATTTCAAAGATAATACAATCATTCAGCAAAAGTGTTGAAAATTGTTTTAAATTATTTTTTACGAAATAACGCAATATTTAATATATGTGTATAACTGATCTTCGAAATATTTGACCCTCAAGTCTAAAATTCAGTTAAATGAAGCACGATTATGAGCGATTCATTGGTACACCGAACATGTAGATCTTTCCAGTCAAGATGGTGATAGTGCTTCATCACTTGAACTAAATCCGATTTGTAAATGAACATGCCTCGAAACAATGACATTCCAAAGTGACTTTTCTCACATGATCATGAAATTCTCGTCCCAATTTCACGTGGACAAATCAAAGATACCCGAATTAATTTGGGATGACATTGTCCATTGTAACACGTACCGACACTGCACACAGCGCACCGCGAGAGCGAGTGTGCAGTTGGTTAAAGGTGTTCAATGAAAGATAGTGTGAGATAAAGTGAGATACGCGGTGGGCGGTTATAGGTGATTTTTAGCCCTTGACAGGGTGTTGACAAATATTGTCACCACAGGGTCACATCACTTTAGCTGATAAGACCGGGGAGAAAAATGAGCATTACATCTCTAAGTCTTAAACAAACAACGTGGTAAAAAACGATAAAGTTATTACAGAAATTTGGAACGCGTGTCTTTATTATCGACCGAATTTTCATTCCCACCAGATGTACATGTATTTTTTATGATGACGCAGTGGCTTATTTATGATACAGATATTTTCTATGTAAAAAAAATATATTTTTTAAAAATTCTACACTCTGCATTGTCTTCATCTGACAAATTTAATTTATGAGAGAGAGAGAGAGAGAGAGAGAGAGAGAGATCTAAAACTTCTGTCCTCTCTATTGTCTTCATCTGATTACTTGAGAGAGAAAGAGAGGGAGAGAGTAAACTTTATTACGTTTTAAGTGTATATAAAATTCGAAAACTAATCAAATTCTAACGAGATCAAAGCTTACTAAGAATATCAATTATGATGTTCTCACAGACTTTGTATAGGCAAGGAATGCTTACTTGTAAATAAATAAAACCCAGCATATTGTACCCCTGTTTGGAAACCTTCTGATGGCTACAACTTATATCAAATATTCGTTATTAGCATGTATACACCGAATAATTCTATTCACTCTCGTTTAAAATATTAACCTTTTTGATTAGTGAATTTAAGTTTTTGTCACGTTCGAAATGGTATTTGATTTGTTTTAATGTCCCCGTTTGGTCACTCCGAATCCGTGTATATATATATATATATATATATATATATATATATATATATATATATATATATATATATATATATATATATATTATATTTTCATAGAGGAAATAAAGAATGTCTGTCCGTCTGTCTGTCTATTTCATAAACTTCATTAAACATCAAGAGAGCACGCCAAAGCAATTTTCACTGTAGTCAGATTTTTAGTGGCGTAGAAAAAAAAGTTTTAGTCGGAACCGAATTCCAGCTTTAAAATAACCCAATCCTTGAATCTTCAAACCAAACATAACCGAAAAACATCAGATTATAATGAACCGTTCAAGCCAAAGCAATCAAGGACACACTACATGTAGGACTTACAATGTAATTGTTATTCATTATTCTGTTCAAAGCTTAATGTTTATTGATAGTGTAAAATCAATGCTATGCTCGAAAATGATGTTTGATCTACATATTGTTTATTTTCAGTCATACTTAGTTTTAACCACGACAAAAAAATAATTAAAAACCCACTTTGTATAAAAATCATCTGAATTAAATTTATAAAAAAACACACAATTGGAAGATTCGGTATGCCAACACCCATGTTTCAAGTATTTATAAATTAAAGCAGCTGTTTATAAAAACAAACTTCATGTAATATAATGATAAATATATATAGTTTAGGACGAATTATTGATAGAAATGTTAAATATATTTTATTTTTCATTTTCCTAACGTTCCTATTATGGGTACCTTCCACGCCTTAGTCGCTCTTGTTCTTTTGTTATCAATCACTGATAACTCGACCTGGCATTTGTATCATTGCTTTCTGGTGCTGCTTCTTGATCATATTAAAAGACCCAGTGTTTTTCTCTTGAAATGACTATTAATCAGGTCTCTGAAACCTTCCTAAGTACCTTTTGCTGCAGTGTGATAGCGAGCTCTCTGCCCAAGGTTGATGAATATGTTTCCATAATAACGTGTCAAGATCACGGTTTTATGCTGAGAAACAAACACCGTCTTGACAATATCACAGAATGGTCTCCCCCGGCAAGGTCGACTAACTCAATGGGGGTATTTATGTATTTATCTTCTTTCTGTCAATGATTTGCTCCCATTCTTCGGGATATTCTTATCATCATCATTGTTAGCACTACATTTTGAAGAAAAAGTACATTATGTTATAAAAGAATGATATTTTAAACCAAAAAAAGGATATAAAATGGTAATTAATAAAAGAATTTTCATTAAGAAAAAAGAATTCATTTTTTAATATGGTTTCCCTACAATTTTATACGATTGTACAAGTTAGAAAGATGCTTCATCTGATGTCATTGATTTTTAAGGTAGTTAAACGACCATTCTCACAACAATCTCACAACCATTTTCTACCAAAGAAATGACATAAAATTCTACAAACAAATACAAAATACAAAGGCGAGGAAATATTTGTTGCAATAGCGATTAGTCCCCGTATAATTAGAGTGAAAGTCGCCCTGTAATTTAGTCTTGCGATCGGTAATGGGACACCCAATCTGTCTTTACCCCTCCATGGCTTAGAGAGGTAACGTCGAACCTGGTCCATCGTTCTGGGGTATACTTATCCGAAACATTATCATCGCCGAGACATCCAATCTGTACAGATGACAATGGCGAACTGCATTGGCAATCAGTGACATTTCCCTGCACATGACCACGAGTTATCCTAAAAATTATGTACTGAAATGGAGCACCGAATCTCGCTCCGACCACTCTCGCTGTATCTTTGCCTAAAGAAGGCTCCAGTTTCATCTATAGAGGAAATTGACATTTATTGCAATTTTTTTAAAAGTAGATCAATGAATTTATGTTAGAATCGTACCCCTCGAGGAAAAATGTTTTAACCTGCGTATATATAAATTTTCTTTTGGTTCCTGTTCGTCTCATTGGACTCTGAGGTAAGTAGAACATCTATTGCCTTGATTTGTTGGTGAACACACCATTCGTGAAAACATTATGTCATTGTGTAATTATAGTACAATCCAACCAAAGTTAGCATTAAGTCCTTCCAAAGGTATATAATGACTTTAATGTCCGAATAGTTTCGTCGCCAAAAATAATGACTTTAAGAGGTCGTTGAACTTTTTCTTGTAAATAAAATTACATCGCCATAAAAAAAATTAAGTTTTTTTCGGAGATGCTTTTACAGTAATATTTGTGAAATACAGTATTGATCGCAGTAAATCGACAATAAACGCAACATAGCAGGTAAACCATTTTATCATTTAGGTCTTTTGTACTATAATCTGGTTAGCTGTTTAACCCTAGCTAGATAGCTAGGACCATAGTCATCCTATAATTTTCGATTTATAGCGGATTATGCCTCCTCCCCTCTTTTTAACTATCAGAATTTGATTTAGAAATTCAAAACTAGAGATAATCACTAATCAGGTCGTACATAATAATATTATTATGCATCATATGCCTATAGCTCTCTATTGTTTTAGTTTCACTGTCGTTTGATTGTCTTTTGAATAAAAGTGGACATATGCTCCACTCCATAACTCGCGAATTAACATTCAAAGAATTCTTTCAAGGTCAATTTCTATCATAAAGGTCATTAGAAAAAAAAAGTTATGTTCTTGAAACACGCCAGTGAAACCAGCATCTAACTACACAAAGGCACTTGTTGGAGAGGTTTTATTTATATGCGCTGCAAATCGTCTATCGTAATTCCTGGTTTTTTAGTTTCGTTCATTTCGGTGCAGGTCGCAAAGAAGTTTTGTGTTTTAATCTCTTTTCGATTTCAAGAAATCAAGATTTTTTCTGTTTTTCCCTTAAAGTATGAGAGCAGAATCAGATAATTGGCTTCTTTCTCCTTTACGAATTCTTATCTTTACCCACAAACTTGTATAGCTGTAACGATTGCCAATTTTTTTTCTTTTTGATTGTTTTTACCCAGATTTGAGATTAATTTGTGGTGACTTTTATAATGTGGGTCTGATAAAATAAAGCATATAGAACTATGTAATTAATGAATTTTCTTGTCATCTATTTATGTCGATTTTATAAGTAGGATGAGTCAAATTTATTTTATAAAAATAATTCACTCTCTTTTGTTTTGAAACTTTTTTTATTTAAAATTTGTAAATTTATATATTGTATAATTATTATATGATTTCTATTATTATTTTTTTTATAGCTTTGATTTAACAATTGATTGATTGACTGATTTTTTAATTTATTGGTTGAAATTAAAGCGCTATACTCGCATTGTGCCAAATCGTGGTTTATTGAGTAGACAGGTTTTAATTTTTTTAAGTTGAATTTTGGGAGACAAAATATAAAATGAGAAGTCGTAAAGTTTGTTAGAATATATTTAGAGGTACTAAGAATTTACCTAATAACACACTGGTGTGTATGTCGTTATGCATAGGTCGCCCCATCGCCGTAATATATTTAAGCACCTGTCAAATTTTTGTATATTCATCAATCTTCACATTACATAGGTTAAAACCGAATATAAAAATGAAGAGGGATAGAGTTTCTTTATCGTACGAAATTAACATGAGCACCGTTTAATGTATTCAGGTTTTGCAGACGATCATAAAAAAATTCGAAATGACGTTTATAGAGCTTTTATATATAAACTGATTGTAACTCTATGTCTCAGAAATGTGAAAGGAATCTCGGCTTTTATGTGCAGTGCAATTCATCTTCATGTACAGTAGACCAAAAAGCAGAGCTCGTATATAATAAAACATAATTTATGGGAATCTGATTTTTAATTGACATTGATGAGATAGAATGAAGAATGTGATTTATAAAGAGGCATTGAGCTCCACCTTTTGCTGTGTTTAGCCGTATTGTCCCTACCTTTGTAAGGAGCAGTTATTAAACGCTTCCTTGCTTCGATGCTCAAAGCCTACCCAGAGGAAGATAAAATCGTAAGATTGCGACATTATAACGAATTCGTGAAGGATTATTGCTAATTGCAGGCTCGTTACGATATACGATATGACCTTAAATCATTGATAAAAAGGTCAGGAATAGAACTTTCATTCACAGATAATTAGACAATGTTCACGAATTTGAAACGAAATTAATAAGCACTAATTTTGTTTTACGACACGAAAATCTTTGAGGACATAAAGTGAAATGCGACCCTATTATTATCCACAGTATGTATTATCATCCAAGTAAGAGAGGTAATTAAGTGTAGCAGGTAACACTTGTCGTACATTTTTCGGTATTAGCGGATCCCCTTAAATGGGATTTAATGAACATTGTTAACATAACTGTTCGCCATGACAACCTTTTATTTTATTTTTATACTGAATATTTACAAAACATTACTTGGATTGATATGAAGTTGACAAAGATCAAATTGTTAATGATTTACGAAGCCACCGGCTTTACTCCTTTGAAAAATATATGTATTTTAACTTTCGAGAACAATTATATTGCACAAACTTTAAGGTGTGCATTTTTAGTTTATCGATTTCAACATAAAGTTTCAAATAATAATTTTAATCATTTTAACACAGGAAATTTCTTCAAAAGACATAAAGTAGTTTACGTAATAAATGGAAATAAAGAAAAAAATTACATTTATGAACTGAAGTAAGAAAATGCATGCAAATTAATTGTTCAAATACATTTTGTCAAATCTATTGTTCAAAGAGTTGAATTGACTGCAAATAATGACATGAACCATGAATTTCTAGTCTACAATAACATATCACTCTTACAGCCCAAAAGGACCCTGAAATCAGAATACTTTAATGTATTCCATGTGTGCTGGTTTTATCCAAATTTCCAAACTATTTGACCTCAAAAGGTATCCCAAACTCTTTATCTTTAACTTTTTTTGTATTGAAAATGTAAATGTACTAAAGTTATCCCAATAATATTATTCCAAATGAATAAGATAATAAACTTGTATTTTATTATTTGATTCCATACCACTGTGTTTGCTAACTAAAACAAAATTCAGTTTCAACATTTTGATCTTATTTAATTGTGTCTCTATTTTGTTGTTGATAAACATCCTAGCGAGAAATTTCCATGCGAATGTCTTATTAAAATTTTCTTCGTCCAGTGGATATTCGTGACCTTTTGATTGTGCAGTATAGTTTTGTCCAACAAAACAACATGGCTTCAGGTATGAACAAGAAATGTGCTATATTTTGTTCGGTACAAACACTTTCCATTGTGACTCTAAAACAGATGTTGTAGCATCCGCTCTTCGACTGCGATGCGCTTAATGCAAAATTGGAAAAAATCTGGTAAATCTTTTGATTTAGAGAACGATTGAAAAAGTTTTTTTAAAAATCTGCTTCCAGAGTGGGTTTTTTTCTTGGATATTTATATCGTATGCTTTATTACTAGATTTCTAGCTTTCTGAAAATTACTAATCACACTTTTAATAACAGCAAAAAACTTAAATCTTTGAAAATGTGACTCAACCTTGAAACATTATCTTTTATGCACTTAAGAATTACCTTCAAAATTCAAAAAAAATTCCATTGTATGTCAGTCTTTCTACTACAGGCCTCTTGAAATGAATCGCATTAAATCTCATTTTCAACGTTTAAGATACTCGTTTGATATTAACTCCTGTCATATTAAATATTTAGAATGATGTTGGATTTTATTGCGAAAACTTAAGACTGAAATGTCGCTTACGTACATTTTTGAAGCTAAAATGTATGTAGCATGTTATTTGATTGATCATATTAGACAAATATCCAAAATACCTGGACAAATATGATAATCAAACTGGCGATCTTTTTCTTAAATTTTTTTTAAAGAAACTTTTTCTTCCTTTCGGTGGATAAAATTTAGCCTATCTAAATTTATTAATCTCAAATCTTCAGATTTTCCGAAACATATTAAACACACGATGATTTGTTATAAATATTTTAAACCTCGTTCAGCAAAGAATTTGCTCTTGTTTCAAATAGTAAAGATCGGTTATGTAAACCATGACATAATGTCATCGTTGAACATATTCAATTATATGAAGATGCATGTTCCTTATCGTTTACGATTATCCAATATTCTTAGTCCTCGGGCATTGGACGACATCTTTCAGAATCCCATTAATTGAGGAGTTTCCTTATTACCTTCATTTGTCGTTCCAAATGTCTTTGGCCGCAATATGAAACACCTGGTTAGGACGTAGTTTGCCAAAAGGAGCAAAGTATAAGGTCACTACAAAGTCTTTGAGATCAATCTTGCATTCACAACGAAGATTTGGTGTATATCGTGTTGGAGTAGATAAGTTCCTGAATATTTTGACTGTATTTTTCAGTCAGTGGGACGATGTATAATAGCTGTGTAATGATTAATGGGTTCAGGTAAATCGACGGTTTGACCTTGTTTTGTACCAGCATTCTCCCCGGAAGTTGACCCTCTAGAGCAGCTGTAACAGTGCAGAGATACACTTGGTTTAGTACTTTGTATTTAAAGCTCTAAGAATATTCTAATTTCTAAAAACTGCAAAGCTTAGAATACATTGACCGAATCGAACACACTTAAATCCTTCCTTGCTGTACTTTTGATTTTTAAATTGATGCAATGATGTTTTAGTTTTTGAAGTTCTGTTTCACCAATGTGTTGGTTTTGGGTTTTTTTTTAATTTGGTGTTTTCGCCTCATGTAGACACTTACATGTATTATATCGATTTAACCATAATGGGTGGTTAGAGGTTGAAACTCTCCGTTCGTATGTCTGGTACATCTTACCTTACTTATTGCGTTTAACTGCTTGGCATCGGATGTTAAGGGACCTAAACTCATTCAGAATTCCGTTTTATAATTAGATAAACAGTTGTTATCAATTACATCGCAACAGTCAAATATCTTTATTTGAAATTTTACGTATGTGAATCTTTGGCGAAGTAGATATGGGGCACTTTCATATTGTAACTCACTTTATTTCGATATAAACAATAATTTTAAAAAATCATCTTCAACTTTTGAAAGATTTTCTTTCACAATCTTGATTATGATAGCCTGGCACAATATGACTTAGCGTAAGCTAATGATATGTTGGTGGTATGGGACACTTCCTTATTGTGGCGTACATCCTATCGAAATAAACAATAAAATCAAGTATAATTTTATAAATGTTTTCCCCCAAAATAGTTACCTAACAGCGAAGCGCAATGGGTTTGAGCGTTAACTACGAATCTGTAAGACTTTAGTCATGAGTTCGAATCTCGCTGGAGATTTTATTTTTTTTACCTTTCCAACAATTTTTAAAACATTTTTGGTCAAATGTTGTAAAATTTTAAAATTCTAAACCGTAAACCGTTGAAAATGTTTTGATTTTGATGTACCTTTATCGATATTAATATCGACAGGTGTCCCATAGCACCTTAAGTCATGAGTTCGAAACCCGCTGCGGCTTTTACAATTTTTTACCTTTCTAAAAAAATCAAAACAATTAGAGCTGCAACTTCAGATACATTTTTGTGATACTTTAATTTACTACAAGAACGACATAAATAATAGTATGGTTTTATACACTTCTGTTAGACATATTTATGTAGGAAGCCTTATTTAGATGCTCTGCTTGCCCTCTAAAACAAAAATTGGTTTGCTATTAATATATTCCTTAGAAGAGAAATTCTTCTGATGATAAAATTAAATATTAAATTTATTTTAATCTAATTTATTGATGTTTAAGTTGCATGTAAAATAATCAAAGTAGCAGGTTTTATCATCAAAATAAAATTGTTTAAAAATACAGCTCATGTTGCTTTAAAATTCATTTTATGGCCAAATATTGTTCAAAGCGAAAATTTTAAAAAAAGTGATCTTTATTTTGATTATGATGAACTAATAGATTACTAATATCTCAAGATATCTCATACCATCTTAAAAACAGCAAATACTTTAGAATTGATCCAAAAATATGTGGGTTTTTTTACCAATATCAAATTCCGTTTTAGTATTTACAGACATATTTGTACATAATGACATGCACATGTCTACACAAAATGACATGTACATGGAAGTACATAATGACGTGTTCATTTTTGTACATAATTACATGTACATGTCAGTACATAATGCCATGCATGTACACCTCTGTACATAATGACAGGTACATTTCTACACATAATGACATGAACATGTCGGTACATAATGACATGTTCATCTCTGTACATAAAAACACTTACATAATGACATATGTATCTCTGTACATAATGACATGTACATTTCTGTACATAATGACATGAACATTTCTGTACATAATGACATGTACATTTCTGTACATAATGACATGTACATTTCTGTACATAAAGACATGAACATCTTTGTACATGTATGTACATAATGGCATGTACATCTCTGTACATAATGACATGTACATTTCTGTACATAAAGACATGAACATCTTTGTACATGTATGTACATAATGGCATGTACATCTCTGTACATAATGACATGCACATATCTGTACATGACATGTATATCTCTATACATGAACATGTATGGACATAATGACATGTATGTCATTATGTACATACATGTTCATGTCATTATGTACAGAGATGTACATGTCATTATCTATATACATGTTCATGTCATTATGTACATACATGTTCATGTCATTATGTACATACATGATCATGTCATTATGTACAGTGTTCAAACATTATAACATTAAATAGCTACATGTATGTGTACTTAATTATTAAAAGCATTCGTTCCCTTTGAGTATTTTTTTTTTCACTCTCTCGTCCTTTACACCAGATATCGGTCATTACTTATAGGGAGATTGCTATCAATGCCCTTTTTATCGGGTGTTTGATTGAGTTTTCTCGTTGTATGATGCTTTACACCAAATCGACTCTGCAAAAAAGCCAGTTGCGCAACAATCGTTAGTCATGATTGATCAGCATGTTTGTTATCATCGGAAATGTTTGAGTAGTGTCATCAAACACTCTCGACTTATCAGGTGATAAGGGGCGGGGCCCACACTTCAGTCTGACAGATAAACTTTGTCTTTATCATGCCAATTTAACTCTGGTTCTGTAAACAGGGCCCTTAATGTCAAATTGTGAGTGCTGTTTAGCAATTGGAAGAAAGACACGTAATCTGCATGTTTTTATATAATAGTGTTTCATTTCAGACATATATATTACATAAGTAAGTCAATTGTGTTTAATTAAAAAAACTAAGTAACCTTATTCTTTCAGCATTCAAATAAACCTCAAGATCAATTTTAAATTTTGATATGAGATACAGCATCATTATGCTGCCAAATGAAATACGGTATGATATTGAATTATTAGAAATATGGACAAAAGGGGTATATAGTATAATTTGGTAGGATATGTATCAGTTTTGAATTAAATCTACAAAAAAGATACTGAATCTGACAATCTAGCTTTTCTCAGGGCATAAATTTTTTATCCTATTATATTCTGATATTAAAATGCAACGATGCAAATATCAAAATCATTGAAAGTAAAAATCACTATAATTTGTTGCTCATTATTCTTAGAATAAAAACATGGTTTTTATAATTGTCATCTGGTTTGGAGGGTATTGATAATGGCAAGTTTAAGATTTGATTTAAATTAACATTTTTTTTTAATTGACCGCGGTTTCCTGGTTAAAGGATATTTAGGAGATAAAAAACCGACTCTTTTTTTCTGTTGATTTGAGTTCCCTTTAATAGATATCAGTAGTTTCGCCAGGCTATGGGTTATTTAGATGATAAAATACCTTTCTTTTTCTGGTTTCAGAGTACATAAGGCTATTTAGTGATATATCCCACTAAAACTGAACTTTCTGTTTTCGATTTGATAATCATTCAAATTCGAGGTGAAACATCTTAGGCATCTTATTTAGTGTTAAAATACTTGCCGAGTCTAATAAAAAACAAACAAAATTAACTATACGTATTCAATATTTTATGAGGTTTTTTATTGCGGTCAGGCAAATAATTCATGCAATGCAGAATTTTTTGTTTTAATACTTAAATAAAAACAAAAACAAAATAGCCTACATAGGTTTTATTTTTTTTTTTATTATAATTTTAGATTTTGCAATCGATATTATTCAAACGCGTAAAAAAAAGACAGCATCTCTACTGAGAGAGAGGCAGAAATCCATAGATGAACACAAATTAAGCAAACGAATGTGTAGGTAAAAAATATACATGTACAATACTTATACGTTTTAAAAATAACTTCAAGCTCGCTGCATTCGGTATTCAATTCATATATTCAACTGAAAGTACATGACTTTGTGTTTTAAATTCTACGCTGTGGGACTGACGGGCTCACGTGACGAGGCTTCGCGGCTGAGTGAAAGCCTCAGTGACATCTATTGTTGCGTTATCAGTTACGTATAAAATTGAAAAATCAACAATCAAATACAAACAAAAAACTCGACATCAGATCCGCGGGTCAGAATAGTTACCTATCACGTATTCATCATTCAATGGGACAGGGGTGGTCCAAGCCGCGCGGAAAATCTGTTCATCAAGGGTAGGTAAGCCAATCCTGCAAAAAATGTCCCACTCTTATATTTACGATGTTTTCCTTGTCCCAAACAGGTGCTTAGAGCACTCTGCGGCAAAGAGTATCCGGTGTTTGTTTCACTGCTGTCCAAATTTGACTTGGCTGCTATCAAACAAGATGTTCATGCTTAGTAACTTATTAGCCTTTTTGCTGTTACATTTTGATATTTTTGTCAATAATATACTAGCTATGGTACCCAGGTTTTTATGTTTTGAGATGCATGAGCTAATACACTCTTATCCCTCGTGAGACAAGGAACGATAAAAGTATTGTAAAATATGTATTTGAATTCATTATCAAATTCAAAATTCATAAAACGGGAAGCGAGCATTGAAGTTCACCTTATAGTACAGGGTTTCATATTGTTGTGTCACAATACAAAAATATTTTAATCTTTGCAGGAAATGCTTTATATACTTCTGTACATAAAGAGTGTCACAAATCGTCATATGTTGACACTAAATCTGAATCACCTGGTGTAATTAAAACATTAACAGCTATGATTTACAATATGGGAGTTCCGCCATTTTTTCCCAAACAGAACACGCTTTTAAACACATTTAACGTTATGTAACCCAAAACCTATTACAAATGAATTGCCGGAGTTTTTATCAAGGATTATTTTTCGTGCAAATTTGAGACCGTTTTGAGTTGTTCAAGCACTCGTTCACTCATTGTTGTGTGAAACTGTTTGTTAAACAAAGTAGAATTTAAGCGATCATAAATCTCCATTTGATACCAGGGTGTGAAGAAGATACACAATCCTAGCTAGGCTGCCTTTAAGTTGTCACTTTCAAATACGAAATGATCTAGCAAGAATATGATTAACAAAATGTGCACATTTATCGCTTTGACTCAAGAACGTTGAAGCAATCAGGGACAGAAGTTACACATTGTTTAACAATTTAATTAAGGCAACAAATCAATGAATATTAAATTTTAAAAAATTACAGTTTGGTGATTGTAAAAACGTTTACTGTTTATTTCATAATTTATTTTTTAAAAAATTTAACTTAAGGTTCATTGCGTATTCAAATGGATAGACAACTCTTATTAGATTGGTCGACAATTAAATATTTTTTCTATAATTTATCAATATTGAGCCATAAGGCTTTTTTGTCATTTTGCCTTAGAAATATGCTGAAGTTGCAAACATTAGACTTTTCACTTGGATTTCTTTTAAAAAGCATTATCATTGAAGCAAAATTTTATGTTTTTAAGGTACCTCACTAAACCTTGAAATAATTTTTCAAATCAGCAGAAAATTACGTGAATATGATTGAAAACATGATGGATAAGAAGTGTATATGTCAAATAGGCGAAAAAATGTGTAATTTTGGATAAAAAATGATATTTTCAAAAATATCATTCAGTAAACATGAACAAAAGCACCAGGCGGATTCGAACTCATGATCTGCGGTTCACATACTTTAACCACTGAGCTATGACGATATACACCTGAATCGATTGATACAAACAGTTTAACAAAACATCTAAATCAACATCTTGTGACGTAGTGTCATTAAAAGTATAAGTCTAGATGTAGTGAAGTACCTTAAGCATACAGATAATTGATTTTAGTATAAGATGTTTTAACAATTTGATATTTAAACGGTTTTTAGGAATGTACACTAATCATCATCATTGTATACTAACATTGAAAAATGATAAAAAAAAAATTCAATCCGTCTTGCATAGACTGATACAAGTGAGAAAGTGGTAATTTTTCAGTAGAGTGCAATGTGACTTTTTCCGTTGTTATAAAAGTTTGATTGGGTTTGGTTTTTTTACTGATCAATATATATGTTATGACATAAACAAACATAACAGTTACATATCTAAACACTTTGTCAGATTGTTAATAATATTCCTATTAAGAATTAAAAAAAAAAAATTTAAGTAGACGAACATACTTTCGATAGAATTATATATATATATATATATATTTATAAAAATATACACACACACACACACACACACACACACACACAATGCAGGGAAAACAGAAATAATAAGTTCAACTTTACGATAACGTGATATTTGGCTTGCTCCTCGGTTATTGCAAAATAAATTGTCCATAAATTGTTTACAATCCACACAGATCAGAAGATACGATAAAGCTTTGTATATCATTTTGTGCTATTTTAAACAAAGTGACATGTATTCAGTGTATTCATTTCTGTTTGAAATGTTATGAATTCAGCCACCCGAAAAGTTAGACAAATTGGCTGGTCTCATGTTAGGCTTCCATAAATCATATCAACTTTCACATTTCAGCAGAAAGCTGAAATTATTTTTCTTTTTACCTGTACTTTTTAATCCTTTCTGAATGGACTTTAAATACTAATTTGTTATCACCTTCGAACAGAGGTATTTGGCGAGCTATAATTTGATTCAGGTTTAAAGCGGCCGAGCTGAAAGTCGAAAATCATATCCATGCATAACTTTATATAGTTTAGTTATATATATCGTAATATTTTGGAAAATATTTTTTTATGAAATGCCTCTCATTTTATTTCGAATTATCATTGGCTTCATTTTTACATTAAAGTAACTTAGAGTTAATTCTCTTTGCCTGATATTATACCTTACCATGAACGCGTCTGTGGTTATATTTACAAAAGATTATTATTATCCAATTTTTCTTTACTTTTTTACATGTATTTTGTTGAGTGATGATGGCATATCAAGAAAATTATGAAAGTTTAGAATTTTTTATACAATTTTCAATTGGGTTTTGGGAAGAAAAATCCGGTAATGGAAATGGTGAAAATAGGGGCGGGCGGCTGCCAAAATGGTAGTCTTATTGTACGGATAATTCCTCCTTGAGTTTTCAAGATAGAAATGTTTTGTTTTGTAGATAAATTGTACATATATCAGATATCTGCATTTTTCTTGGATTTTGATTTTTGATAATTCATGCAAAAAATACCAGCTGTTGAACTTACTCGATTTTTGCAAAATATTGCATATAGAGTACACCATTTCTCTGGATAGGTATAGTGTTTATCAATTCAGGATTGACAAATGGATTATGAATACCGTTCACACAACAACAAACCGGTTTGGTGTCACACTGACAACTTTTCTCTTGTTAAAATCTTTATTTGAAATCACAACTGTTTGACATTAAGAACATTTCACAAGATGATATACTTTCTTGTAATAAAAGTACTGAAGATGATCTACATATAATGAGATGTTTTAAAAGTCAAGTACTTGATTTTAAATTTTAAAAATTTTCGAACAAGTCATGTCATATTTCATGCAATATAATACATATATTTAAAATGAAATCCAATCATTTTGTCTGTTAACAAAGAATACTTTAAAATATTTTATCTATTTTACGGTAATCGCATCTTCATGTATAATCGAATTTTAATTTCTAAGGAATATCAAAATTAATAAATGAACAGAATAATTTTGCATACTGAAAAAATATTCTTTTTAAGAGAGAACCGGCCAAAATATCCCTACATGGTATATTATTTGATAGCATTGTTAATTGCGTACCTATGAATAATAAGAAAAATATGCTGGATTTCAATAAAAACAGTAAAATTTATCAGAATGAATAAAATGATTATTATTTTTCATGTTTTAATGTTGTTTAAATTTTAAAATATGGCAATTTTATGTTTGTTTGTTATTTCTTGGTTTGTTTAGTTTTGCTTTACTCAACAGTATGATAAAGTTTTCTTCATCTAAATAACTTATGCTAATTTTGAGTCCATGAAATCATTTCATAATTTATAAAGATAATTAAATGTTTGAAATGAAAACGATGAAATGTAATGAACAATATATGCAATATGAAATGGTTAAACCCCTTTTTTTCAGGCGAAATTTGACAAGTTCTAACCTTCCAAAAATCAAAATGCAAAAATTATCAAATATTAGCAATTGGTTTCATGTTATTCAAGTACGAAATATATCTGTACAATGTATGTAGAGATATTCGTAATGGTTGTCAGTCACTGTTTATTACAATATGCAAGTTTCTTTTGCCTAAATATCATGCATTGTCAGTGTTATCAGAATGTAGGGCTTAAGACGCTCCCTTGCTGGACACTAGATTCAGAATTTAACATAATGTATAAAAATGTATTCTACTTATTGTTTTATTGTACTTGGAAGTGATGTGTGTGTGTGTTTGTGTGTGTGTATATATATATATATATATATATATATATATATATATATATAAGATAATATTTGGAATATTTGAAAGGTATTGGGCTTATAAAAGAAACTAACATCATATTTGGCTGTCATGGAACTGATTTTGATAAAATTTTGTATTATAGAATCATATTTTCGACTACTTCCAAAATTTAGAGCATTTTTATGACCTTGTACAAAAAATGGAGCAATGGTTTCTAAAAAAAAAAAAACCTAAGTCATTCAGGACGTCCGACGTGACGTAAACGAATCCACATGAAACAGATAGAACTGACATAATGGCGAGTGATACCGTCTCACTGTTGACCGTTCACACGATAATAGCCGCTACTCTTTAATACAACTGCGTCACTGATGAAAGATGGTTCCAGAGGTGAAATTAAACCAATAGGTTATTCTAACACCTGTAATGACAAAGGTACATTGAGGAGTATTATGACGAAAACAACCACTTGTCATAGCATCAAGTACCTACTGAGAATGCCTTAAACCTTATCACAAGTAAACAGCCGGTACAGAATCTGCGGATACTGCAGTACTTTGATTGTTTTCAATCACAGCATGGATGCCCAAACTCTGTTCATTTGATGGACTCGTGGTAATTTATTCGAATTCAGGATGTGTAGGTCAAAAACAATTATGATTGTTACGAGCTGAGAGACAGAGAATCGAGACACTTTAATATTCTTTTAAAAGTATCAAACAAGAGGATTTACTTGATTTTATGCATTTTACAAAAAAGAATCGTAGACCTGTAACAAACTTTAGAATATTTCAATAATTTTAAATTATTTTCTCTTCGTTTAATGTCAGATACACTGAATAAACGTGTTCCTCGTTACCATGTAATTATTTTATACCATTATTTACATTTATTTTTTTTTCATTCCTTTTAACACCTAAAGGCTAAATTGCTTTTTTCTTCAATCGTTTTTAAAGTGGCAAATAGGTTGATGAGTCGGGTGGTAATTTTTTTTTAAATAATGTACTTGTAGACATAAAAAACCGGCTAAACTTCTACGACTTCGTATTTATGTGTATCATTAGAATATTCAAGAGATTTGTTTTAAGTATCGTAAATCTTCTTTTTTTTTTTTTTTGTAGATAATAATAAAATGGTCTCGCAAAAGACATATAAATGCTGGTTCTTAACTTTTAATTGTTTTAAGGTTTTTATCAAAATATTTACGTCTTTTCCCCTGTTTTAAAAATCCATATTTTGCTCAGTGTAAGGAAATAGACACATGTAAAAGATTACCAAATCTCAATTTAATTTGAAATTTCATTATTATATTCTTTTAAGTTTACTCCTTGAGGAAATCAGCAAGCGTATTGTATTTTCCTTTATTCGTCATCATTGACAAATGTAATAAAATCGTAAAAGAAAATTATGAGGTCCAGATGGCTGATCATTTGTGAAAGAATCGTGTCACACAATTTCACACATATTATTTACATACAATGTCAGTTTAAACAGAATCTTGCTGGTTTTAGTCTACGAAATAAATTTGCTATTGACAGGAATAGCAGTAAGGCATCAACAACAGGCATCACAAAGGAAGGAATTGACATTTAATATCTCATAATGATAGAATTTGACTCCACATGTACTTGAAACGTTCATTCTTTTGGTTCTTGCAAAGAATCCTCTCGGAGGGTGAAGCATAGTGCAAAACCCTACTACCTTTTCATTGCCAAATTTCTAATTCAGTGTTTATTATAAGAACTGTCAGTATCCTTATTCATTCGTCCTCAGTCAAACCCACTCGTTTCGTTGTGACTACAAGTGTGGTTTCAGGGGGTGATATTTCTTGTTACAACTTCAGCATAAACGTCCGATTGATTTTCAATTGAATTTGAGTGATTTACCACCAGAAGCACTCGCCGGTTGTGTTACCCGCTTCCCTCACCCGTTTCTCACAAGATCTGTAAAATTTAATTCAGAAATTTAGACTCAGTGCCCAGGTGCAAGAGAAACCAGATCCCAAAACATTCCAACCCAGCTGCAAATCGCTCTATTATCATTGATCGCCAATCTTCATTATGACTTTACTCTTGGACCGCTCAGAGTGCAAAGTGTCAAAATTAGATCGTAATCGCTATACCCTAATCTGCTAGCGTTTGTAGCTTTTGTTCTAATGTTGTATGTTTACCAGAGAGATGAGGTTGGAGATAGATCAGATTTTCACGGGTTTTTTACTTTTGATAATGGACGACAAATCGCCTTATCTTCACTTTACTCCCGAGTTCTTATGAATTAACTGACATCACGAGATATTCGTTTGCTTAATCACTTCAGCCTTGATTAAAGAAGAAACTGTTGCAGATCTCTGATGGGCTCTAATTACTATTTACTGATGGGAACTCATCTTTTCCTTTTGTTTTATATGAGGAACAAATTTGATTGAATCTAAATGATTGTATTGTTTGTAACACCATTTATCAAGTCATTTAATCGTATGTCCGCATCATAAATAAAGTTACATTGAGATAGGATGCGAACAACAACGACATATTGAAAAGTCCAATACTAAGTACCTGAATAGAAATATACTCGCAAGCATAAAAAAAAGAGTCCAATGAAAAGATCGTTCTAGCTAAAAATATATGATATAAAAGGATTTACTGCACATTTTTGGGATTTAAAATAGTGTTTTTCTGTCGATTTTAATTTTGTGTAATTGGCTCAAAATAACCATATCAGCGTCCAGATTGACCGATTTGATCAGAGGTTTTTTTTATTGCTCGCTAATATATGAGCAAGGACGCCTTCATTAAGATTCTTGTACGTCCAATTACTGTAACTGAGGTATAGATTATATGACTTGTGAGATATATATATTGTTTATATTGGTTAGATATATATATTGGTGTTTTATATATATATATATATATATATATATATATATATATATATATATATATATATATATATATATAAACATTTGACTTTTTCTATAGCTGTTGTTAGCTAATAAAAGCCTACATACCTAACATCACAAGTAAACAATCCGCGGTTTTGGGGTGTTTTGTTTCAATTTAAAATCAATTTCCTTAAACTTTAAACGTTCACACACAAAAACCCTGTTAAGGTGTCAAGTGGTTATCTTGTCCCTTTATGAATAAGAAATGTTTGAAGTAAGATTGTATGTGCGGTTTCCTTACCAAGAATCGCATTAACAGATCCAATAATGTGATGACCCATCTTATGGAGTCATCGTATGCTAAGGAGGGGAAAAAGCTGGTAAATGTTTTTAAAGACGGAATCCGACACCTAAGAAAGCTCCGATAAAACTCGCTAATTGAATCCTCATTGTTCAACTAGTCCTCACTATCTTATTAGGGTTTTCACGAACGTTTGACTTTTTGCACCACTACTATCAATCCCTGGCCATCGGTTGCATGAAGCTTATCATGTGTCTGACGGTAGTAATCTAAAGAGTTCCATCAGCCAAATCAAATGGCTCGTGAATCGTTTTATTAACTGTCTCGTAATTACTAAAGAGGGAGTTTTCAATAGATAATGAACGGTGATAATGATTATAGATGTATTCCTTACTTTTTAAGCTCCTTGCGATACCTTTTAAAGAGTTCTGTAACTACTTTTATACTTCATGCACATTTTTGATCCCAGCGCGCGAACCGCTGTTTTCCGTTTCATTATTATCTGAGAAAACTAAATGTATTACATGTACTATGAAACCAAATTTTAGTTTTTACATGTACATGTATTTTACATGTACATTGTACTATGACACTTAATGTTTTACATGTACTATGAAACTAAATGTGTTACTTGTAATATGAAACTAATTGTTTTCCATGTAGTGTAAATGCACTGTTATTTTGATTGCACCCGGCTAAACATGATCATGATTTAGCCGTTACTCGAACCCATAAAATACCATAAATGTTTGAATACGCATCAGATTTTAAAAACTATTTTTCTCTCATTTTACGACATTTTTAATACATTTTTAAACATAGATCTAGTATGTTTTAAGTCAATTTATATTTACGAAAACTTGTTTTCAAAAATGTTTTATTTATCATCAACCAGTAATATCATTTTTCCTAAAGATAAACAACTATAAAAGAATTTTTATACATTTAAACTTGCTTGAGTCAAGGCCAATAAAGACAAAAGATATAAGGTTCAAGGCCATTCTGGAGGTACGCGTATATCACTGAAGCTTCGCTCAGAGGCATAGAGTTTGGCCTACACGTCTTGTTCTGATGGATTTCATATTTAGGTAGCAAGTTTTACGCATTGGTATGCTAAATGTATGTATGTTAATCGAACATTATTGAATGAAATTGTTCAATTTTATTGGTAATAATAGAAGCATTTAAATATTTTCAATTATTCCCCTTTTTATGTTTCCTTTAATGTACATTTTATTTATCAATGAGTCAGATATTGGCACTTTCGGCAGCTAAGAGACATTGGAATTTTCAACTCTTCAAAAACAGGAAATGAATTACGAATGCAACACTTTGCCATCGTTTGTACTAACCGGTAACCATCTGAATTCGCTAGAAATATGTTAAAGAGCGGTATGTAAGTATGCATGTATGGAAAAAAAACCAGATCACATTTTGAATAATTGTATATACATGTGCTTGTATATCACTCAAATCACAGCAAGAATACTTTCTTTATACATTTTTAAACGTATTGATAAATAAGTTCAATGGCTTCTTTGACATTTCTTTTAGAGAGTGGTCTATTTTCTATGTAACATTGGCATCATAACCATACTTAACAGAGACCTTCAGTGTGGGTATTAACCTCGTTTTGGACTCCTATTCCCCTGTAACCTCTTCAAGTCAGAGTCTTTTATCGTCCGATAGTGCTTTACATGTTCAATCTTTCCCGACTTCGAATAACGTGTCAACAAATTTTGATCAATTTATAGGCTAACCGTCTGCTGACTATAATAAATCTAGTGAGCCTATGGCGGGTCATAAATCATCCAGTCTTGTAATGTAGAAAGCCAAAAGCACCCGTCTGCTAGCAAAAACCTTCACCTGAAAATTCCAAACAAGGTTTGGGTATTTTTAGTTAACCAAAGCCGTATTTAGTTTCTGTAGACGGAATTGATTTTACAGAGAGAATGCACTTTTTCCTGGTCTGTGTGTGAGACCAGTTAAGATGCATTTGTGATAATCGAGATATTTGTTGCAAGTTTCAGAAATTCATCATGCTTTGGCATAAATAAAGAATGTTCGATTTGAGCGTAGACCTTAAAACTGTATGGCATATAAGGACCAAATTTAATTTGACAGCTCCCTCTGATATAAAAGTCAATTCGCATCCGTTTTTCGTAGGTTGAGACAACAAACCACAGGGGAAAATTGTTTAAGAAGGAAATGTTTTTTCTACGCAGAAAGGATGTTGCCGCTTTCAACTTCATTGACCAAGAGCTTATAACCAGAATCATTACGTAACAAAGGTACAAATCGTGAAGTTAAGGTGAAAAAGAAACCTTGTCAATCCTGCTGGTAGTTTCATATCATGCCGATCTCTGTTCCGCTCAAATGTTAGTCTTTTAATAAGATGATTTCTGCATTTGTTTTTATTGTATAGCTCTTGGGTGCATCCTACATGTATATAATGCAATTACTATAAACAAATAAATACATGTACCTACCCCTAATGATTGTGGTGAATTAGTATTAAAAATTGTCCTCGATAATACAAAAAATTCTAATAATATAAGAACTTTATCTGTCTTTCTCTCCCTCTCTCTCTCTCTCTCTCTCTCTCTCTCTCTCTCTCTCTCTCTCATTACACAAAATTTGCTTTAAATAAGCATTTGTGACTTCAGGTGATTTTCAATTCATAATTGAAGCATCTAAACCTACAAAGCGCCACAAAGAGTACTGTATGACCACTGCGAGCATCCGTAACGTCAGATAAACCATCAACGTAGGTTTGGCTAAGGAAATACTGGCGTCTAAGAGCACAGTAACATTTAAACAGCAAGCGATGTTATAGCGCCTCGAAGGAACAAACCCCGTAAAATGACCGAAAGAGACTCGAGTCCCACGATATAAACATTGGGGCATTAGGTATGAGAAAAGATTAATAAGTTTGAACAAATACTTGCAAATAGTTTAATAAAAAAAGATTTATATAATTAACCTTTAACCAATTCGTTGAAAACATGTATTTTCATAAATAATATAAAACGAAGTTTTTGTGTACTATTGCTGCGTATCTGTTGCATTTACACACATCCTCGTCAGTAACTGCGAAACCTTGCTCGGAGTTGTCTCGCAGCGTAGATGTCCATGATCTATTCCTAAAACCGAAATATGATCATTTGTCGGCGAAATCATTTTACAGTTCTAGTTAAGTATTTTTTCTGCTGTACATCAGAAATGATGGGAGGATTAACTATTTCACACAATGAGAAACCTCAGCTAGTTTCATATAATGAGTATCGCGTTAATGTTTACGCGTGTCATTTTTCATCTACCAATTGCCCATGTGTTATCCAAACGAACCCGCCCCTTTTGAGGTAAAGCCTTATTAGCTTTAGTTGTCCGGATAATTCGATCTCATTTAATTTGTCAACGTTCTTTTCAAGATGAGAAAGTAACTGGTTTACTCATTGATCACAAATCCATTTATTATTTTTTCAAAATTTGGTTTTGCTCTTCAAAATCCAGAAGCAATTAAAATTTCTGAGGAAGTATTTCTTAATTAATAAAAATGCTTTGAAATTTTTTGATATCCAGCGAAGGTTGTTATTTGGATTATATTTTTTGTGTTAGGTAAAGAATCCTACTAATCCTCCCTATACCCTTGGTCGGTACATGAAAATACGCTATAACAACCTGTCATGAAACTCGATAGTCTTTCATTTTAATCCATCCACTCATCTCTCGCTATCTGAAGAACAAAAAAAGCCTGCATATTGAAAAGGTGGTGTTTTGTTGCAAAGACGAAAAAAGCGGCTGTACCTATATGTTTGAATTACAATTTTAGCGCATACAAGTAACGTTAATCTGAGAATTAGTGATGATTTCCCCCCTAAATTGTCGTCTCTGAAAAATTTTAACTTTTAAATCCTATTCAACGTGGAATTACATCGACTAGATGATAAAACAACAATCAAATGCTAATGCAAAGCACTTAAGTTATTTTCACACATTCTACAAAATGTCGTTGTTTACAAAACCTGGGGTCAGCTCCGCGTGTTGTTTGATCATACGATCCAAAACCCACCACTGTCAAAGAAAGGGTTCCGTGATAAGTACCGTATTTCTCTTCATTTGGATTTTGTGTTTTAAGAGTTTGTTTGGAATCTGAGGGATTTGCATTTCAACGAGTTGGCTATACAACACTCTACCTTGGATTCATCTTGTGCGAAACACGCCTTGAAGTTCTTTTTGAGAAGTTTTCGCAAGCTGATGCAAATGTTCTATGATAACTAAGGCAGTTAATGCGTTTTTAACGTATATGTGTTTGGAGACAGAAAGTCTTGATTTTAAAACCTCAGAAACGGAGGAGGGGGACTCAGGTCAAATGACGCACAATGACGTGTGGACCTTATTGACAACGAACAAGAGTTGATCATTTTCTGAAAACCAATTTTCAATTATATTTTGTCTTAGATGCATGGGCCTTGTTTTAGATGTACATTTCTCTAGTTTGGACTTTAGGATATGTTATAACTATGGTTTGTGAACAGTTATTAGTAGCGATCAATTTTACAATATTTAAATTTTTGCCTTGATTTTTGCATTGACGCATTTAAAGATTTTGACTCGGAACATGTCACTATGCCCTCTTTACGCCTAAAACAAAAAATTGTTAATCATGAAGACAAAATACATAAGTTCGTCTTTTCATCTTCTCTCTCTCTCTCTCTCTCTCTCTCTCTCTCTCTATTTATCTCTCATTTCGTGAGGTAGCATTTGCATTTAATTGTTGCAATAAACTACAAATGCAATAAAATTCCACTTAAGATTATCGCTCACATCAACAAAATATTTTCTGCTTGTTTTGACTTTCAAAAAAACATGCAATTTAAACAAAGTATATAGAACGACTTTGAATTAAAATTATTGTATTTCTGAGTTGATAAGCCCTGTTTCACGTCGCAAAAAATCTTCGCGTTGGACATTTACGACTCGGGGTGAATTTTCCGTTGTCTCTATCAGATAGGCCGAGGATTTTGCGAGGCCCGGGGTTGTAATTTAGCAAACAGAAGAGCCAAGCGAAGGGTCCGTCTCGCCTTCCGATAGTTATCTACGCTAAATAAAGGTGTACACGAGTATAAAAGTCAGGAACTAGTTTGTCAAACTCTAATTTAACGACAGCGATGTCACCCCAAAACAATCGGAAAAAATTAGTATTTTCATTCATTTGTTTGCTCTATAAATACACGGTAGTGTTTTAAGGATATGACTTCAGGGAGTTTTACTATTTCTCGTCCTTTCCGCTCTTGTGCCTTGAAATCTCATAGTGTAGATTCAATGTTAGAAGCAAAGAAAGATTTAATTTTTAATTAAAAACTATTAAATTTATCGTCTTTGAAATTTGCTTTTCTTCTGAAAGGAAAAACTCATGGAATAACAGTCTGTTTATTTTGTCTCGTTTTATAAAAAGAAATTGCTTCAGGTCTTGTAATAAAGTTTTATCTCCAAATGTTATAAAGTTTTATTTTAATAAATTTATCAGGACAGATTGATTTCAGCCTTTAGGGTATTTGGACTCCACAAGAGGCCATGGTACATGTACCTAGTAACCTTAAAAATAAGCACAAGCCTACTTTATTAATTTTTGATATCTCTGAATATGATTCATTAAAACTAGGAGTAGCTGACAATCGCCCACCCTCTTTTTGCAATATCTTTAATTGTCATCTAAATTGAATTTGTATGATAGTTTTGCATTCATCTCTTAATACTTTTTTTTCGCGGTTTTTGTACGGCAATGTTAAGATATCAACAAGAATCGACATGAAAACTTAAAACAAGTCAAAATTATCCACTTCGATATTTCTGTTCGTTGTATTTATATAGCTATTAATTCTTTTGAGGAAGTGTCTCTTATTTTGCATGTGTATATAATATATACCGTTGAGTGAATACAGAAGAAGGAATGCACAAAGAATACCTGTATAATACCTGTATAATGTTAATATCTCTAAGAAATTATCAATCGTTTGTATGCTGCGGAAACTTTATCAGTGTCCTCGGGGGTGAACAATCTGCATGATTTAAAAAATATTGTTTAAAAATATTGTTGTAATAGATTTTGAATAGAATTAGTAAAAAAAGATGCAAATTCATTGATTGATCTTGATTCGGTACATTATTATGTTATTTTTAGAGAGAAAAATTCAACGCATAACGGCGCATAACAGTTAAATCAATATAGGGAGAAAAACTGAGAAACGATTTCGTATACTTTATTCTTTCGAGGAGCAGATTTTTTTCCCGTACTCTATCATCGCTCGGTGCAAATATATATAAAACTAATCATTTTCTTACTCAGCCGTCTACGTTATAAACGCGATGATGAGTTGTACATAAAAGCAAATTAACTCTTCTTGTTGACGCGGAGGATTCTCATAAACCACAGCACTGCTGAATTTCAGCGAGACTTGCGAAGACCGGCAGATGTTAACATTGTGTGCTTACAATGCCTAATACACTTATATTGCCCTGTCACTGAGTAATATCTACCTCGATAGGTTATTAACACACTATTTTCGTCCTACAAACTTTCATCATTCTTGCATAATGCTGATTACTAAGTGAGAATTGGATTTAACGGCTTTCTGTGGTGGTAGTACCTTTTTTAACAAAAAACATATATATACATGTATGTCTGGTGCGAAAGTTGGAAAAACCAGGAAAAAGCTTTATCTCCTTGATATAAAAGAAGATATTGGCAGATCTGAATATGATTAATAAAGATAATAAAAATTGGTTCTCGATGCTGTAATACAATGAGTCATTTACGAACACATTACTTTGTAGAACAGGTTCAGAATGTATAGGACGATGTCATCACGAATTTTCATCATTGACTAAAAGGGTGTGTGTATCAAAGATCTACTAAATACAGGATCTAATGAGACTATAAAGAATGGTTTTGTCAGATGAGACAGTTTATCTGTATCCAACTATTGTTTACTGTCAATTCATATGCAATGTTTTCGTCGTTTTGTTTAGGGTTTTTATTTTTGACAATAAATTTTTCTTATAAACTGACAAAGAAAACAGTGTAGAGACAAATTTATACAGTTAAATAAAAGCATGCATTGTAGAGACAAATAAATACAGTTAAATATAAGCATGCATTGTAGACACAAATTTATACAATTAAATATAAGCATGCATTGTAGAGATAATTAAATATAGGTAAATATAAGCATGCCTTGTAGAGACAAATACAGTTAAATATAAGCATGCATTGTAAAAACAAATTCATAAAGTTAAATATAAGCATGCATTGTAGAGAAAAATGAATACAGTTAAATATAAGCATGCATTGAGGAGATAAATCTATACTATACAGTTAATATAAGCATGTATTGTTGACACAAATTTTTATAGTTAAATATAAGCTTGCACTGTAGAGACAAATAAATACGGTTAAATATAAGCATTCATTGAAGAGATAAATAGAGTTAAATATAAGCATGCATTGTAGAGATAAATAAATATAGGTAAATATAAGCATGCATTGTAGACACAAATTTATATACATGTAGTTAAATATAATCATAAATTGTAGAGACAAATTTATACAGTTAAATATAAGCATGCATTGTAGAGATAAATTTATACAGTTAAATATAATCATGCATTATAGACACAAATTTATACAGTTTATTATAAGCAAGCATTGTAGACACAAATTTATGTACATGTAGTTAAATATAAGCATGCATTGTAGACACAAATTTATACAGTTAAATAGAGAAAACGCTAACAAAGAAAATTTAAAACAGTTTTGATTTGGACACGAGTTGATGAAAATGCAAAAATTACATATTTACAACCAAGTACTGTTATTTTCATAAATGAATCATACCAAGTAAATCAAAAATAATAATTTAACACTCAAATATGTACTTGTTATCCAAAACAACTATTCACAGGCGAGATAGTGTTAAATTGTTGATGTTAACGACTGAAGAGATCAGCCACATTACGATATGAGCAAAGATATTGCCTAAACGTTTGTAACTTATTATTTGCAAAGATATGTCGTAAGCAACGCGGACATTAATTGATTCAAATTTTTTTTAAATGGAATTCATAGAATTGTTCGTCACAATAACAATAAAAAATGTTGGGGTGTGTCCAAAACAGTGGAAAATTAGGACATGTGTCAAATATTTTGCTAAAGAATTTTACAAAAGAATTTAACAAAATTTTCTTTTGACACTAATCGTATTAATGCCATGAAACGAACATTTGCAAAAGTGATCTTGATTGTTTAAAGAACGATTATTAATTATCGGTAAGAGTATTAATTTAATTTCATTTACGTTATATTGATAAATTTTCATCCACTTTTAACCTCATGACCCGCTAAACAATGAGCGGGCGTGTATCAAATAACAAAGGATTTACAGCAATATAAATTTTTATTGCAATTTTGGAGCTCGACGATTTTACTCGGTTCAGAAAAGGAAAAACTAGAAAAAGAGACAAGAAGTGCAGTATCATTTGTTATTTATGACAAACATTGATAATTAATCAATTCAGAACAAGAAGTGACCAAAAGAATTTTGTGGCTTTCCTGAATGAAATTCCCGTTCCCACTATTGTCAGACATTTCGAAACTAAATTTCAGTGTTCTGTACTTTAATTTTTTTTAATAATTTGCAATGTTTTGTGTTTTTAACATTATTTTCAGAGTCATGGGAACGCGTAGAACTCGATGGAATTCGCCATGATCCTAAAACTACAAGACTTGGTAAACGAAAATAGGTGAGTGGTATTTATTCTCAATATGACACTCAAAATCTTCTTCTACCGTTATTTCTGCGTATTGTACCTCCATAGAGTAAATTTATTTTTAAAAAATGTTTTAAATTGGTTATCAACTATGTTTAAGGCTAAGATTTAAAAAAAATTGTGCGTCTGGTTTTCAGAGTGACTCAAAGTCCTCAAAGCCTGTTTTGTTTTACGGTACATTTTCCCAAATCTAATAGTTTTGGGGTTCACTTTTGAAATTCTCCATCTTGGTATCATTCACATTTAAGAAAGCACGTTTGGCGTTTAGTGTTTATGATACCTGTCTGACTGGCCAATTCTGAAAACACAAATGTTGACGAAAATTGTTATCCCTTCCTACTTACCCAATTTGCTTTAGAATGGAATAGGAACGTCCTATTCATTTATATTCTAAACTAAAACTGAAGGTTAAAAACAGACAATATATTATATTATATGATGGCAATTAGATTTTACTGGAATTTAAATCCTTCACCACTTTTTGCCTCCTTTTTCTAAATCTTTTAAATCCAGTCAAACATCAAGTCATGGTGCTCCGTGAACATTTTATGAATCAATTAGATTGTTTTTCGGCATAACTATACATTATTTGTGTTCCGAGAAGATTGAAACTAGAAATGTCACTTATTAACTTGTTGTTCTAAGATTAAATAAGATTTAAAAACAACAGAAAAAAAGCCAATTATGTACGGATCCAGATTTTTTAGAGGGGGAGATCCGAGTGATAATTGTGTTTGCCAAGGGGAGGCCTATTTTGGTAAATTAACTATGTGAATTTTAAAAATTTAAATATTCCGGGGGGGGGGGGGTCCCCCCCCCCGACCCCCTCTTTGATCCGCGCTTGTTTATATATATATATATATATTGATGAATGAAGGAATAGATGGATAAAATTAACTGCTTGCAAGATAAAAAATTAGGTCAGGAAATCAATTTATACTTAATGACTCGAGATAGATTCCAAACCCGATATTATTACTCAGAGACTGTTCTATAGCTGATGACGGTATAACTTCCTATAAATAACACAGAACAGGGGTGAATACGTAGTGTGAACGGAGAATAGGCATCAATTAAAAAAAATATATACAAACGAAAAAAAAAAATCCGATATGGTTATCTCCCCTAAATTTGTAGTCCTGAATATGATGTTCTATTTTTAGGATCATATCTTTGCCATTTAAATGAATTCATTTTCATTGACAATTTTAATCACAAGGCATTTAGTACGCTCAATATCTGAAGGTGTAAGATTTAAGATACATTAATTGGAGCTAGTTATAAAACCATACCGATTCGATGCCAGCCTGTGCAAGGCTTTCTAATATGATAATTAAATATCCATTAGAAAACTTTCATGGATACTTTTTTTGTTCGTTGATGTTCGATATGAATTTGAAAATTGCGCGATACCGTTTTCTCCTTTCTACCTCACCAAGATCTATTTTATTTTCTTGGATTGTCTTATCTTATTTGACGAATTAACCAGTAAAGGTATTTATTTGCTTCTTTCTTCCTTTTTCTTCGTTTATTTGTCACTTCGCATTTTGACACATTCCTTATCAATGTCATTTTAAAAAAAAATTAAATTCATTATTTTATTAAATTATGACAACATGTTATTAATATGAACTGGAAGAGAAACTCCTTTGAGTTCATGATGTAAAACCGAACATATGATATAGATCATTACGAGCGAGTGAGGATACCAGGATGGCGCTTAATTGAGTGTAAAATGCGTCGAACCGTCTAAGCGAATGATGATCAAAGTTTGTTCTGGTGTGTAATGACTGTCTAAACAGCGAGCTATACACGGAGGGGCCAAGCAGCGTAATTACCATTTTGTCTATAACCACAGACAATGAATGCACTTTTTAGAATTACACCTTTTGAATAATGGTAGAGAAGACACGTGCAAAACGATATATTAATTTAAGTCGTGTTTCGAATACTAGTAGTATCTTTACTTTTCAGTTATGCAAAGAAAAATTCATAAAATGACAAAATGATTGAAATGTCTGTTCACTTTTCGGAATTATTACGTTAGAATGAATTAAAATTACAGCGCGATGAATTCGAATGGTGTTGATGCAACATTAAAAAACCTTCGTACATGAAATTCATATCGTCGCTTTTTCACATTTTAAAACGAGGGCAATTTAAAAATATATAAAAAGTATTTTGAATATTTATTGGATCTCTTTACAACACCACTTTTGTTGACCTATTAGACAAAAATACTTCAAAACACATAAATAACCCCCTCTTTCATGTTAATGTTGCATAATTCTATGTCCAAACATTTATCAAATCTTTTACGATATTGACAAACCGAAGTTTTAAAGGATTAAGTGGGAATAAAGGATTTCACACGAAGACAAAAAGTCGTAAATCTTGTTCAAAGGTCCTTCTACTTTTGGTTGCCTCCTTTGTTTGCTGGTTTCGTAATTGCTCATTCTTTCTCCAGCTCTGAGCAGTAAAATGCTGGAAGCAAACGGCTTTTAATTAGTCATTGCCCATGTTTATCTTTTAAACAAAATGACAAAGATGGTATTGATCCGACTAAACACGTTACTGATTTATCTGAACAAATCTGGTTAAAATGGTTATCATGGTGATCAGAAAAATCACAAATCGGTTTTATCGTTTGGTTCTCATCCAACGTGAGCTACCGGGTGGGGCACGCAGGCCGGGTAACGTTACCTCAAATCCATGGAACCCTGGGATAAACCAGGGGTACATAATAAGGACTTCAGCATTTACAGATGTCAATTGTTTAGAATTACTCGCACAAAAAACTGTTATCGTAACAAAATCTCGTACAGTTAAGAAGAATGTAAGCTTTCAATAAAGTTGTTCTCATTAAATCTTCTATTTAAATAATCGAATAAGCGGAAAAAAATTCTGGTGTGATATTATCGATAGTTAGATACCATCGAAGATAAGTTGAATTCTTTAATCGATTAAAAGATACGTTTATTCTTCGATTCGATAGAGAGTAATAACCATACTTGATCACCATATTGTTGGTTTTTTCTCACTAAGAAAAAGATATCTTCGTCCGTGGTCTTCACGTGATCAGCCAAACTGCTTGTCCTTATTTCCGGTGTCTGGTAAACACAACGTATCAGGCAAAGTATCTATCTGGCATTGGGTTTGTTTTGATTTCTATGAACCCAAAATAGACCTAGTCTTGAGGATGAAAGTTGTCGGGGCAAAATATTTTTTTGCGATTATTTTGGTCAATTTGATTTATGGACCATGCATGTTCTGTGAGAAGATATTAAATAAAGGAACAATTGGTCCTGTCAACTTAAAGCACTGACAAACTATATCAGTAGAGATAATCAGAAATATCGAGTCCCTTGTGTGAAGAACTGAGCCATAGAAACCTTCAGACCTGATTTGTCTACCACGTTGATAAAATCTCCATTCACGAAGTGATGTTAAGATCATTCGCTACTTTTACGGTGATTCATAATATCGGGCTGAAAGTTAACAGTATTAGCTTTCGAAATCTCGTGACTCAAGTGAGTACCCGTATGTTGACGTCTTAGTAACGATCGACGTGAATTCTGTTTGTTTTTATTCTAAAGTCTGCCGTCTTAAAATGGCTGTTACACAGAATTCATTTTCATGAAGATTTAGAAGATTTCATCTGTGTGAAAAATATCAAATGAAGTGACAATAGTCGAAAATGTATCAACACAGAGTAATCTCGTAATGTATTTTAGTCAGTTTGAAAAATGAGTCTTATGGAATTTTTTTTCCACAACTGGAGAATGAAATTCAATAATATAATGTACATGTAGCGTTTGAATGTAAAAAAAAAATCCAGTCATGGGTAATAATAGCTCACTGACCATAAGTAGCGAACGATGCCAATATACAGATGTATATAGTCCGTTATCACCTGTTGTGATGTGTGAACACGATAGTGATAGAAAATCTAATGAAAAAGAAATGTAATGTTGTAGAATCTCTAATATCAAACAAATATGTTCAATCTACAATTTCTGATGATAACAAATATATACTAGTACAAATTGTTGCTTCATTTATAAGGTAATGCAAGCCGCATTCAATGACAGTGCATGTTTCATGTGCGGAAGGACGTGTTTTCAAATCGTGGTCGTCACAACTTCTATAAAGCAGTGAATGTTTATTTACAAAGGGCCTTGCATGTATAATTAACTTGTGTTGAAATACATGTGTTCTCTTTTGTTATCTTTAAAAAATTGGATAATGTCTCTTTAGAGTCTTATTTAGGTTGTAGTTAAAAAACGGAATTTGCAGTTGCATGGCATATTAGTCAATTTTACCTGTTTATGACGCTAGTAATTATCCTATCTAAAACAATGATACTGATAATTATGTAAAATTGTTCAAGAAGGTTTAAATGAAATGATGAGCTCTAACCATATTAAGAGCTAAAGGGTATATATGAATTCAATATTCTGATAAAAAAAAAGAGAGAGGAGACAAACCCTATCAGACTATTCGTTCCATTAGGGTAATGAGCATAACTCGATGAGCTGAGTCTCTGTAGACCTTTGTAGCCCACTTTTTCTGTTTGTTTTTACTTGTTTTGTTATTCTGTTATAATGAGTTTTATTTTAGCTGAGAAATAAATGCTACAAAAGTCACGCAAATTGGCGGCGGTTGGTTGACATTTCATTCATAACTTGGTAACAGTAAGCATGATTATTCCGTATGCTGATAATTTACGCGTAGGATTTTTTTTCATCCCATGGTTATTTGCTTGGAAAAGAAACTGTCTACGGGCGAGTAGGAGCGTGGATGGATTTTTATTCTAGCGGCCCAATCATTCAGGAAACCACATCATTAGAGCAGAAAGTGACCCAAAATCAATCACTCCTTTTAAAAAAAAATACTCGATGGAAATAAACACCTTGGCAATGGTTACCCCTACAATAGGCTCTTTATGACCTATATTCATGTAATAATTGGGACGTTGAAATTGTATGACCCGAAGACGTCTTAGGTTTCGTCCCAATCTGCAAACTCATACTCCCACTTCCGGTCTTATCCACAAGGTGATGAAATGTTTCTTTAGTTGTAATGTTTCTCATTTACTATTATACCAGCCTCTCCTTTTCTTGATTTCTGACATGCCTAATTTGGCACACAATAGTTTTTTCTTCTATTTTGGACACAATGTTACCTATTATATGTTATTACAGTAATGAAACTACTATAAACACTTGGGTTTGTTTCATCGTAGAAATTTAATATTTTAATGAAATAAGATTTAAAATATACAAATCGCTATTCATGACATGTACAGTTCGGATATTTTCCAAGGAGGAAGAGAAACAATTATAAACCACAAGGTAATTTTTGTATCTGAAAAAATGGTTATTCTTTTTGGGGGGATATTTTTTCTTCTATATATTTAAAAACAAAAGAATTCGAAGTGCTCTTTTCAAATTGTAGAGGGTTTAATTTCAATCATTTCGTTAAAAATAATATTGTTCAAAACATCAGCCGAATCAATTATACTTACAAAATATCTCTCTGGTTAATACATATATTGAACAGGTTATTTAGTCATCCATTTCTGAATGTTTATTTCTTTATTTTAAAAGACATACACAATTTTTATATCGTGTGTATATTTCACATTGTGAAATGTAATGGTATGTGACGTGATATGCAACAGTTGTTTTTCCAAAGAATATAGAAGACCATGAGTTACATAGCTCGTAGTCGGACAAACTATAATACGACTAGGAAACCTCTACGAAGTTTACTTGAAATATATAAATAGGCAATCAATTAAACAATACTGTATATAATAGTTTTATAATTCTGTGACAGAGCGATTTCATTTTGTCGTTTTAAACACAGAAATTACGTGATAATTTTATTGTCAGCTTACGTCAGCTTATGGTTTAGTGGAAAATATCTTGCTGTTGGAATGTTAAATGTACTGAAAATTATAAAAGGATATCAATGAAAGAAAAATTGAATGAGACAATTTAACCTAAACCATCTCTCTTTCTCATCCTCTTTCTCATCCTCTCTCTCTCCATCTCATTATGTTTTTATTTAATTGGTAGGTTGCGTGGCTTGTCTCTATGGGCAAAAATTGTTTTATTAAGTCAATCATCAGATTTATTGCGTGTGAAGTTAGTCAATATTTTACGTACTTGTATTATCAAAAACACACGAGAATTATCTATAATCCACTTTGTACACGAGCGGTCCTGAAACAGGAAACTTATCGCATCAACCGCCTTAATTTGGCTTGTTTACGGTTCGAAATGGTTGCTTTGCCCGCCATCATTTTGGCTTAGGGCAACATATCGGTGTAAGCTTGTTGAAATACACAATAGTTCTGTGTGCCAGGAATGAGACCTAGGATGCCTAGATTTACAATGAATGTTTGGGATACAACTCTGTGTTTCCATATTTAGAAGAGGAGAGTTCCCGGCCCTCCCTAGTTCGGCCTTAAGTAAGCCTCCGGTGTAAGATGGGATTTGTTTTGCACTTTTGGCCGCCATATCTTTTTCTCTATATGCTAGAATCTATGTTGGTTCTTGGTTCTTTGGTATCCTAATGCGATAATAATGCAATAAGTCCAGTCTGCTTGATTGTGATGTCATCTGTCTGGTCGCACATGGTCAGATGATTTACCACATAAACATGCACTCTTTAGGTTGACTTAATTTTAATATATGGGTTAAAGTGATGTTTCGTACAGGTCCGCACTTTTATAGTTTATAGACAAATTGTTGATGCTCAAATTTAAAAGTACGTGGTCTTTTTTTTCAATAGTCTAAAAAACATCCCAAGGTAGCAATTTTGCAAATTAAGGATATTTAATTGTATGGCAAGGAAACATAACTCATTTGTGTTATTATAAAAAGGTAGCTTCGTTTGCACATTGTTCAAATACTCTCTTTAATCCTTTTTGCAGATTTATGTAAAAAAGAATATTTTAATTTCTTAAATTTAGATCGGTTATTCAACTATTGGTGGTCCCATTATAGCTCAAGACAATTGCTAGATCATTTGAATAATAGTATTCATTTTGAATCACACAAGGTCGATTAGAACTTAGTGCAGAGAGAGAATGCATCAGATCTATTGGCAAGAAAAACTTTCTACTGAGTTGACCCCTTATCTTTCCTGTATGTTGTGTTGTCGGCGTGGTAAAGTGGTTGAGCGAAAACTCCACTTTTGTTGACAATGTTGTTTTGGGTTTATATAACATATAACCGATTCCTTTGCCCGAGAAAACCAGAAAGGATAAAATAATTATAGTGATTTTAAGGATCAACTGTCGGAAATCTAAATTAGGAGCCCATTGCCGGCATGGTATTGTGTCAATATACTAGGTATAATTAATAGAAGGACATAGAAGTACGATAAATTATTTTTTTCCATATGACAGTGATCATGAAGTCGTTATTGTTAAACAATGTTTGCGATTATCATATAGCATATTAAAAGGCAGACAGCACGTGTCATCTTTCTTGCACTAATCGCCGGAAATAAATACAGACATTAAAACTACAGAACGATTTCCCGGCTTTAACCTTCACCTATGTGAAATGCAAACGTACAAGAGCCCCTGGTCCCACAAAAGGAGTGTTGGTGGTACTAATGGGGTCATTTAAGAAATCAACATTGTTACTAAACAACTGATCGCCGAAATACCGTCAAATTTCACCTGGTTCCTGAAATGTTGCACAACATGGATGCCACTTATTTTTGTGCTCATCAGTGCAGCTATTTAATAATCTTAGTATGAAACTGTTAAACGAGGATTTGATCCTTGGCATGATCTAGGAGAACTTTGGTCTTGTTAGCGCTTTTTATAAGCGTGCGGCGTACTTTTGGTCAGACAAAACACTATTTACTGCCTATGCTAAACATGGACAATTATGCCTTATAGCGGGAAAATCCGACACTGTTAGATATCCTACCATACGGGGTATAATGCCTGCCTGAAATGTGATAATGGTTTGATGATGATGATAAACGAATATTATGATATCAAAAATAGATTTAACCATTGCATCTGAATCGAACTTTTTAAAATTGTTTTTCCCTACTGTGTATTCAAATATTTCAAAATTTTGAAGCTACTTACATATAAGGTAAAATATAATATGTGATTAAAGATGAAGATATGTGGTATAATTCATTTTAATATTTGATTTTTTTTTAGTCCTATATCAATATAACTTTTCTCTGACCTTCTGTGTGCAAGCCATTTTTTCCAGTTTGATTTTTTTTTCTTTATGGTTTTGAAAATCATTTTGAAATGTGCTTCATAATTAGAAATAGCTGCAAGTCTGTAGCTCCCGGTCTGAAAAAAAAATTGGATGGACGATCTTAAAGCTAGTTCCTTACGTGTTAAAAAGATGCAATTTACGGCGCACAAATCTTAAAGCTAGTTCCTTACGTGTTAAAAAGATGCAATTTACGGCGCACAAAAACTTGCTCTAGTTTTGGACTGATTAATCTTATTTCCGAACACATAATTAGAAACTACGCGATCAAGTTCAACTTCTGTTACGTTTGACTCAAAACGGACATTTATCGACATTCCTTACATTCCCCAAAAAGGGGTGTCAGCTCGAGTGGACATGATTATTTAATATTGTTAATAGCTTCATAGCATGATTTTAAAATGCCCCGTTCTATGTAATCACTGTACAGTTCAAATTCAGACTTGAAAGAAAGATAAGTGTGATGTCTAAATGATCGACTTGAACCGGAATTGATATTGAGAGTAAAAATATCAGGCAAATATTAACCTTCATTATATAACCAAACATTTGTATCAATTCCACGAACAAGTTAATCTGTAATGAATCTGATAGCATTTGAACTAGGGTAATGAGGGTTACATTAAAGGATCTGTGTGGTGTTGCGTAGGAGGAGAGATACTGTCAAAAATGAGTCTTCTACCCTTTTATTACAACAAACACTCATATCACAAAGATTTCAATTAATTCAAACGTTTAACAAGGATTCGAGAACACCAAGACAATGAAAACTTTGGTTTTGGATCATACGACGATAAGAAATAGAGTTCTATTTCTGATGAGTGATTTCGTCTGTTATACGAGCCTGCAGGTCTTAGGTACGGTTAGTGGAAAGAAAGATCACAGGTTAGCTAGTGAAAAGTCAACGAAGGTCGGTCCTTGCAAACAACACACGTAGTTATCATTGAATTACGTACAATTCCATTAAGAACTGCCGTCAAGTCGCTGATATTTTACAATCGGGCAATGCTAATTTAGATATCAATAATGTGATGCGTTTTAGTGTATCCTATTTAATGTTGCGTTTAACCTGTTTATTTCACACAGTAAAAAAAATAATCGCTTTGAAAATTTAATAGTTCTGCATTCCCAATAGACATGAGCTTTTGCAATTACGGTGTTCTATTAATGAGAAAACACCAACGCCTCATCGGGCAATAATATTTCAGGGGAAGTGGGCTCACCTATGATTTATTTCTAGGTTGGATTTTCAGGTTTGCTAAAATTAATCTACATGCAAGGGACATGTTCTTGGCCCTAGAGAAGTTTTGACATTTTCATGATACAAACATTTGCAACTAGCTTGCATATGAGACCTAATAAAAGAGAAAGTAACAGTTGAAGAACCTTTTTACCTTTCAATGGGTCCTGTAGTGGTCCAAGAGCTGAAGAAATGTCATAAGCTTCCAAACTAACAGGAAAACTATAAAATGGTAAAAAAAAAGAAAAAAAAGATGGGGGTTCAATCGCCTTTTTTTTAATGCCATGTTCTGAACAATATTCTTTTTCAAGCACAAATCCAAAAGTGAATTTTACCACAGCTTTGCACTTTCATTTCATGTACCTATATATATATATGGTACTTGATACAAGCTTATATTTAAAAAGAATAGTAAGGTAGCGCTGTTGGGTGCAAATATTAATGAACACAAGTTAACAAAAGTGTTGCTATTTTAATTTAATTGATTTTTTCGTTTTTTATTTCGTTTTTCGATTAATAACTATATACCGGTATTACAAGAAAGGTAAAAAACAGTATAATGTTTTCTACAATACTGAAAGTTTATACATCTACAATATGTGATTATGAATAATACTAATAACGGGTACATTGTAAGTCTTTAAAGTCATAATTAGGCGAGATGAAAATAATAAAGCCAAACATTTTGTTTAAACAAAAACCTATGCTCGATGAATAATATGCATGTAAAATAAAAAGTTTCGGACACAGTGGTATCGTCTTTTGCGTTAAAAACATAGACGTAATTTACAAATTGCAACCCCTCAGGACTTTACGACAAACAAACGTTAACGTTTTTCCGGGCTCTTCCAGGATGACATAAAAAGGTGCGATTGCAGCAATAACATTATGTATTATATCCAGTGCATATCCAATCCACTCTGACGAAAAAAAAACCTTCTGTTTGTATTCTACGTCATATTGCACTGGGTGTGATACAGCTATAAACGAGCATACGTGTACAATGTAAGGTGACGAACATATGATTTGGTTAGTACACGAGTGCACATTTTCAAGAATTTACTTAATAACATTTTCTATGTGTGTATGATGCAATTGCAGATTACGGTGTCATACTCGTAACTTGCATGAACTTGATTAAAACATATTTACACTCAAATATATTTTTTGAATATTTTGAAACATTTTTTTGCGAAAATGATAGCAATAACTGGTTGAATACAATCAATGGAAAAAATTATGTAAAAACTTGTTGGATAAGCAAGATTTCTCAATTCAGGAATCAACGATATGAAACTATTTTGCAACATCACTAATTATCAAAATAATCCGCATTATGACCTTGGTTTTGTAAGTATTGTGCTATTAGGAACCAATGAAATCAGAAAACTTCGGATCACTCTTAATATTTTACCTAACGTTTTATGGTTCAAAAGTAATAAACTCATCAAAACGTGAAAGTGCATACCTTTAAAAATATGGTTTGATAACTTTAAAATGTTATTGTACAATTTTGAAAATTTTGCATTTACAATATTTACAAAATGTTGATGTTAATTCTTGGAACATCCGTTTGCGTAGAATTCTAACATTTACAAATATCGTGTACTATTACGATTGCGCGTGACGTCGATTTTTCTTTCCAATCGAACACATATATTTAGCAGTTTGAAATTATTGGTTCACAATTAAGGACTTTCTTCATTCGTTTTTCCATTCAGCTACCAGATAACAATTAAACATGGTTTAAACAAACAGACGTCATTGAATTGAGCATTTTTCCATGATTGTCCAAAATTATCATGGGGCGTTTTCTAAAAAACAAAAGTGTTTTCGAACTAGCTAGTTAAAGCAGCAACAAATGGGATATTTGGCCTTCCATTTAAAACAAAATAACCAGGAGTTAATTTCCCCTTGCTATCTAGCCGTAGACCGGCGCAACCAATATAACCCTACAATCAGCTTTAACATCACCAACATAAACCTTTTAAATATTGTAATTACACGTGTTTCTAAATTGAAATGATATTCTAAAATGTCATGTGTACATCTTTGTGTTAAGTGGTAGACCTCGAGCAAAATAGTCGCATCTCAATTCATAAACCCTTCATCCGAAAATGAATTATTATCAAAGAGACCAAAAAATGTTGCTCCGTTACCGACCGGAGATGGCCTGTCAGCAGCCGCCATTAACTTGGCCATTATGAATATATAGAAGCAGACTTGCCGTCGAACGTTACGAACACCAACGCAATGCGTCATTGATCGCTGATTTCTTTGGATTTCCCACGCCAAAAATAGCGAAATGCTACGCAGTTTCAACTGTATACTGAATATGTCTGTCCTTATAGGCTGTTCCTTTTGGGGGTTTCCTTTGCTGTCTGTCTTTTAATTGGTTTTTTGTTTGTATGTTCTTATTTGTTTGGGTTCTTTTTGTTGGTTGTTCGTTTAAAAGAGTTTGTGGTATATATATTTTTTTAATTTATTTTTTGTGGTTTTGAATGCTAGTTTCAATTGTTTTAAATTAAAGTTGCTGAGTACTTTGATAAATGGTATAGGCATTTCATTGAGTTAAATAGTGTATCATTTATATCATGTCAAAAATGGTGGTGAATATCACACATTTGTGTCAAAGATACAGGAAGGTAGCAGTACTAGTGACATTTTAAAATCGATTATCATTACAAATGTTATCAGATAGTAAGACAATGGGTTGCATAGATGCTAAACTTGAAGAATAAGTCGCATTTTATCTACAACCCAAATATATGGAACATTCTGTTCCTTAGGCGCTTGGCATAAGACAGGAAAATCCAATGTCTTTGGGTTAAAATTAGTTTTACCTTGAAAATTTATAACCCACGTGGCAATGCCTTTTATAAAAATCAGTATGTATCCATTGTTGTTTTATTCATATTGTGAGCGCCAATATCAAAGGACAAATATCTAAATAGTCTTGTTTATCATAAACAAGATAGAATATCTTTTCTCTCTTTTGCAATGCAAATATAACAGACTCTAGAAGTCTTGAACAAGGTGTTAAATATGGCCGTCACGAGAGAGATGACACCGGATACACTCCAGTCTCTCTAAACACCGATTATCTATCATTAAATCCGGCTGAGGGTCTTTGTAGACTGTCAGTATTTGTCAGCTCGAGACCGGTCAAGTCGGACCACGATATTGTTTAGGGTCGCCTTCCGCCCTTCGTGAGCGCCTTAACTTTCAGACTTCTGGCTTGCTGGGACAACGACCTGATGATAATTGGGGATAGGGAACAAGTCCGTGACAGAAGAGCACGTGTTTATTGACAGGGTGCATATTGGTTCAGAAAGAGGCTTCCTCAAACAAACGACCAATTATCTTGTGCACCAAGTCCCAGATCAGTGCGAAAATATGATATTCACATTTCAACGTATTCGACGTTGGCCGAAGCAGGATATACATTAAAATAGCTTTTCATAAATATGTATATGTTTATTAGGATGAATTGTTTATCTGTCGAATAACAGTTAGTTTTTTGTCTAAAAACATTTCATGGGGAAGAATAAGTAAAACATCGATGCCATTCTGTGGTTCATTGCCAACATGTTGGTGGATTCTCAATTTGGTACATCACGTTTGGTAATACAGCGGTAATTTAGTAGTCTCAGTAGGAAATGAGAGTCTGGGCCGATCTGGACATCATTACATAGAGGAGATAATGTACAGCAACGCAGTCCTTGATTTATGAAGTGTTTAGTCATCACTCTGCCTAATCTCAACAAAGTCTCTCTACAACATTGTGAAGAAATGTGGATAAAACTGATGATTGTGATTGTTATAAGATTTTTATCTATCCATATTTCTTTCTTTCTTTCCATGCTCATTTGTCTCTTATGTGTGTCTTTTAATGTTTGAAATACATGTGTCTATATGTCTATTATACACATAGTTTAAAATAGATAAAATAATTTCAAAAACAGTTGCTCCGATAATTGAATTGTTGAAATGTGTTTTTAAATGGTATATCGTTTAAAACAGATAAAGTGGCAGTCTGCCTACTAAAGGATGCTTTTACGTAATTCAACCGGAAGTTACTGAACCAACGGAATTAGAAATTATTTATGTGCTAATGAAAATAAACTTAATTGACTATTTGTCGCGTAATGTTTGATCTCGTAGCAGATAGCAAAAGCACCATTGTTTTTTTTCAAAAGCGTATTTTCGCAAAATACTTTAGTTGGACAAAACAAAACTAAGTAGCGAGCTATTAAGATTAAACCTTTTTTCTCAGTTATCAAAAGAGCAACATGTACATAGAGATCACGCAATGCATAATCATTGAGTCATTAGGTTCCAAATATGGGCTGTGAAAGAGGCAATTGTTTTAGTACTTGTGCTGAATGGAATAATTATTCCATTCATGGTTGCTTCGAGATTTTTTTAAACCTGCAACGTAGAATAGTTAAGAAGAAAGATAACATTTCAATATTTTACCATTTATGGCTAATTTTAATACGGATTGGCAATATGAGAGTGACATCCGAGATGGTCATTTGGTTTTACTATTGAAAGTAAAACCACTTTTTTCCGCTATTGAGAAGCAATCTGGGCTGGCCATACAGTGGCAGTTTTAATTATCACACATCGGTATTCCTTGAATAGCTCTGCCGCTGATGCCCCTCTCTCAAAGAATGGAAGTGTATTGCACTACCATGATGGTAATTTAACCCAACAATAACACAAGTACATGATTTGTAAGGCTTACTTTTTGATCATCGGAATATTTATTTGAAGTGTTTGAAAATTAAATTCTTTGGCAAATTTGTAAAAGAAATTCACAGTTAGAAAGCGTAATTTTTCAGAAATGAACAAATATTTAGAAATTAAAATTCATTGCCTTGGTTTGTATATAAAGAAATCTGAATTGATATTCCCAGTTTTACAATATTTATTTAACTGTTATTAAGTGACCAATTTGTTTACATTTCTTTTTGCGCGACCAGGGCTCTTTTGGACCTCTGTTTCACAACTAGAGGTGTCCTTTAAACCCCCTATTCAGTTTCCAACCCCGGCCTATGCTTTTAACAGAACTTAGACTCATAAACCGCTGGACGATCGCAGTAAACGAATAAGTAACAATTACATGTAATTCAGGTCTATTCTGTGGGAATGGAAACGTTGATTATTTAGTAATACCCGTCCAGACCGATCTCTGCTGGATACGTTGTAAGAAAACAGATTAATTCCGGGAATCAGTTAAGATATCAAAATCATTTGAAGTTTGAAAATCTGCTTCGGGGTACACTTTTAATGACTTTTTAATTTCATCCGTTATATTTTCGGAGGCCAATTTTGCAGGAACTGTGAGATTACTTGGTGAAGTGATAAATGTGGAGGGAATAGCGATGGAAATGGCTGTCAGGAGTGATGTCGGGACGTTTATTGTCTTATAATGAAATACTGCCATTCTTCAATATAGATTTTTCTCTATAAAAAGAAGTATTTGGTGTCGTCCTAAAAAGAAATGTGTACACAGAGAGATATGTGATTTTTTTACAAGGTGTGTGGGAAAAACCCGAAGATCGCTCTTTATTTTCTATGTGACTTTGAAGCAGCGCTTAAGTCCAAATTGGGACGGAAAAATTCCAAGAGATTAGCGCACGTAATGTAATAATTATTTTATCATTTCTGGAGCTTGGTTTCGAAAGGCCGAGGTATTTCTTAAAGACGGCTCTGTGGTGCTGCCATCTAATTCCTTTTTATATTAACTCTTTCTACACTTATAGATGTCAATCATTTCAATGAACTGTCACAAAGCCCATAGCCAGTCTGTAAATTGAATTAAAATTCGAATAAATTTTTAAGCTTGTAATCGGATTTCTACTTCGGAACATTAAAATATTATTCTTTTTTGCTTTGTACTTTAAATATGATACAACATTTGTAAAATGTGGATTTTAATTGTATTTTTCAGGAATTCTTTATTTGAGGGGAAAATGGAAATTCTTCGCCCAAAAATAATTCCAGCAATGTAAATGCGGAAAAATATAATTTGGCGGACTTCAAAGAGCGATGAAGTTAATATCTGAGTGTCACAAGAAAATAATGAAGTGAAAGGGGCATTGGAGGTGGATTTAATGATTTTTAAACAAGAAGGGCTTTATCAGATAAAGCACGGAAGATGTAACTGATTGACAGTGTAGTGACTTTAAAGTGGGCTGTCAACTGAAGACTGGGTAGATTCCTATTGGTTCAAATTTGATATCTAATTTATGTACTTGTGGCTTGTTAAAAGGGATGTAATCACTGGTGAGAAGAAAGGAAAAAAAAATAGAAGGAGCCGGGCCGTACACACCCATGACCAATCAGCGAAATTCGATTGGATTATTACAGACATTGACAGCAACTTAGGGATATTAATATAGATATATTGAGCAGCCGCATCACTGTTTTATAGAAGATAAGTGTGGTGCTGTCATTTTATAGGATGTGAATAATGAATGAATTGTAGGAACAATTTACAACGTACAAATTCAACCAGAGGATCGTGAGAAGCTATACAAAAAAAACTTTTGAAATAAAACCGTGGAAGGTTTTTATATGTTTTTCAATTGTAAACTTAATTTGAATCATGGTTTTAAACTAACAGCGACATGTATTTGAGAGAAAATCCTGAGAGTTACATGAGAGCACATATAAAGGTGGACAAATCCAAATTGTCATCGGCGTAACATTATTTACTCTTTCTCCTTATTGGACGCGGTACAGGGGGGATATCGTTATGCGCTCACAGGCGCTTCTCTCCACGCTTCAAGCAGCAGTGTTAGCGTTTCTTATACTGACTGGACCGTCGTTACAGTGCGCGTCCCCCCGGGGGTCGGGGCGGAGGCACAGGACCGGCAATAGGACACCCCTAGTGTACAAGCAACACGTGCCCAACGTCTCCGAGAACACACTGGGAGCCAGCGGTCTTGCGGAGGGGCGAATCACCAAGGAGGATCCCAGGTTCAAAAAATTAGTGACAAACGATAACCCAGACATCATATTCAGAGATGAAGAAGGGGACGGAACGGACAGAATCATGACTCAGGTACGCGCACTCTTCTGTTGTGTCCCCCCTTTAGAGTAAGTCGGTGTAGATCCGATGTCTAATTCCCGGATTTGGAAAGAAAAACAAAACCCTTTTCATGTCCCTAATCCAACAGCACGACTAAATCTAACGAATTAGGATATGTAATAGCCATTAAAGCTTGTTTAATGTAAATGAATTACACTCGCTATAACTAATTACCTTAACCCTGCCTCGAACATCAAGGAAATGTTAAACCGGCATTATGCAACGGAAAAAGCCGTTTCACTTTTTACTCGGGGGTGAAGCATTTTTTATGTTCCTTCCATGTAGTTTGACTCCGTTGGTGATTTGTTTTTATCTCATTCTTCTACATTTGTCCCTATAATTAAATGAGCTATTTTAAGATTCCTAAATAATCAATAGACCTTCGTACACTCTATGATGTATTAAATAATCGTTTTTTTTCTATTTTGTACAAATTTATATAAATTCTCACGAGGGGTTGATTTTGAATAGTTTCAAAATAAAGTATTTGTGAAATACAAATAATTAAATTATTAATTTGATCGTGTTTTAAAACTTATTTGACCACTTTTTTTCCTACAGATTCTATATTGATTTTGTTGTTCTAAGTGATAGTCTGGAGAAAAAAAAATATGATTAGTTTTAATAACGCGTGTGACGAGTCGAATTACAGCTAGACCTTATCCAATGTCTTCGCACTTTACTTGGAACTACAGTGTATTTTATATTATATTGGAGGCGTTTCGCGAATTAGGAAAGGATGCTGAATGTGAAATCTCGTACATTCAACATATATTTTAATTTAGCTGAATAAAAGATTTCATTTTTCCACGTTTAGGGATGAGCAAATTGATAATAATCAAGTTAACAGACTCGTAATATTTAAGGAGGCGTCTTTATCTTGAGAATATCCCTCAGTTGTATATCTAATTGACCATGGCTTTGATTTTGCTCAATTTTCTTCCCAATTTGGATGTTATGGGGACTTAATGAAACACTTGACATATAAATATTGACGTAAACATTTCATTATCAGCCCCACATCCAGTCTCCTCAGAATAAACACCCATCACCCTCAGCGACATCAATTGATTTCCTTCAAAACCATTGCCGGTAATGGCAGTCTTAGACAGACTGACTTAAAGAACAGTAGCAAACAGGAAAAAGTGGTTTTACAGACATGGCAATTGTAAAACTTGACAAACTTAACAACAGTTTATATTTAAATCATGATGCAGTTACCCCCTAGCATCTGAGATTGTTTGATACCAAACGTGTAGACAGAAATATTTTTGCCTCGGGATCGATGTACAATTAAATTAAATATCCTCAACATCTGATTATCCAATCGCTGGAAAGCATCATAATCGCATCATTTTAAATATAGCCGATCCGGTAATTGTTGCGTCTAGGATTTATCAGCTTGAATGAAAAATAGAGAATGATAGTTTTTTGACAATAAAAGCAAGATTGTTTAAGAAAACTGTTCACAAATAAGATGCTGCTGACTGCTTTTCTTTATGTCCACTTGTCAATATCGATAAAGTCAAGACAAGATATACATTTCAAGAGACCTTTGAAGGAAGTGAAAGTACACTTATTCATGAGAGTATGAATCATACCGGTTTATATAAATTCACGCACATAACAAACTCCTTTTCATCAATATGCATTATTTTTTTCATTCAATTGGGACTTATGAAGTGACGGACTTCGGAAACTGCATCCGTCAGCTAGTAAAACACTGTGGCGGCGAAGGCGATAAAAGCCGTTGCCTAATATCCCCAAGTGCAAAGACACTTCATGTAACTTCAATTATTGGAGATATATTAAAGATATATTTTATATACATTTTCAAAGCGATAATTCAAAAAATGATATAGTTTCAAAAACGCTATATATCTACAATTGCACCGTTTGGATTTCGTTAGTGTTCTATTCAGATGATTTTTACTATTCGTTTTATTTTTGACTTTGATACACAATAATGCAATTCCAGTTACGGTATCTCAAAACCCAGAAGATAATTTGCTCAGACACCACGTGACATAGAGAATTGCAGACGATATAAAAGTCAAAATGATTAACATTGAAGTCACTTGACACAAAACAAGCGGACAAAAATCAATGGCATAGTATTACTTGGTAAACAGGTTAACGCATTCTGTTTCAAAGTGGTACTCTTAACAACCCAACTATTGCAGGTTTCAACTTTAATTCTGCTAGCCCCCAAAGTCAAATCAAACTTTACGTTCAATTTCTCATCAGTATGGTGTCAAAATCCTCATTTCCAGACAAAAACTCATAAACAATTCACTCTTATTTCAATTACTTGCCATTCATGAGGCTATGCAGAAAAGGACAAAGTACGTTATTTTATGGTGTATCAATGTTTCTTCATTATTAGATAGGAAAAGAAAATTTCCTCTTTTGAGTTATTTCTTCGAAGTATGAAAAATATTTTCAAATTGAACAATTTAAAAATATTTGTGCGGCGTGTGTAATTTTTTTTATGTTAAACATCAATTTTTCTAAGATTCCATAATCTATATTTATTACTTATTAATTGTTTCTCCTGTGAAACGGTTACGAGTTTAAGTTAAGCTATAGGACTGTAGATGTAATATTGTATTATAAACCATCAGTATAAAAGTTATTTTTAACAAATTTCATTGATTATCCTTTTTCTTAATACCCTTCATTAAAATCATCCATGCCCATTTCCATTTTATGTTTACGTTTCTGATAATACAGATTCACAGGGCGGTATGAGAAAATGTATAATCTCAATAATTTAAGGTCACTTATGATTAATCGGGTCTTTATCAACTCCTTGCTCAATCAGCTTCAATTGGACGTTTTGTTACCGATTGAACCAGACGATCAAATTTGATTGACGTCTCTAAAGCCACCAAATGACAATTCTTGTTAGCACGATATTTGTTCATTTCGTCAATGCACTTAGAATTTAAGTTTAAGCTTTTCTTTCATTTGATCCTTCCTAATTGTTGATTAATAATGGACTCGTCCAGCGTGATCGCCTCCCTCGGACCTCTTGCAGTGAATCTATTTTTTAAGATTAAAAAATATATGGGAAAAATGAATAAACTTGTAAAACTTCCTTTTTAAAAATAATTTGTTCTGTCTGCTTTGAAATTTCCCCCATGTAGTCTAGAGTCTTTGAATTCCATGACTTTATTTTGCCTTTGAAAAATACTCACAGTTCATTTTGATTTTTAAGACTGACAAATTTGTCCGCAATCTACTAAGGCCGAAGGTTGACACCGCAGAAGGTAGTTAAACTTTAATTCTCAATTCTTTGGTCAAGAGGTTTAAATTTCCATCAATAAATGACCCCAGCTTTGTCAAATTGATAATTAACTTTCCCGAAAACGTAGTAAATGCAGGCTGAATATTTAGCTTATAACACTTGATATCTGTTCCGCTACATTCATGTGCAAATTTTAACAACTTAATCCTCCTACCCTACGTGTATTAGCCTTTCTTTCATTTTATTAACTGTACAAATGTATGATAATCTAGCAATATAGCATACAGACATCTCTCGTTTTGTTACAATGCAAATATCCTAAAATTCTACCATCCGGCAAATTCTTTGAACCCTTTGAAAAGCTTAAACATTTTAGTTGAAAACAATTAAGGTTGACCATCGGTCGTTTCAATTTCAATGTTGCCATTTTTTGTAAATTTCTCTATCAAGTTTACAATTATTAAGTTAACAATTAAAAGGTCATGAAATTCAAACATTACACATAACTTTTCCAGTTTTGTTTCTTGTACGAATATGTAAATATGATTACTACAATAATTGTGTTAATATAAAAACAACACTGAATCTCTCAAAAAATGATAGAATAAGATAGGGAGAAAGCGAATAAAGAAACGAAACAAACATTGCTGGTTGTAGGTATAATCTTCATATCGGTCATTGACGAGTTGAACTCGGCTCTGTTACAAATACAAACCACAATTATCTCTTCAAAGGATAGAATAATAAATAATATAGCCACTATAATACCCTCAAACTTCGCAAATTCCTGTATAATTAAAAAGAAACTCTGATAACGGAAAGGGGCATTAATGACAAAGTCAAACCGGCCAACTCTGTTCAATCCGGACTGTAAAACATTCAATCAAATGAAATTCCTCGACTTATTTCAAAAGGCTACTTTATCTTGTATCGTAATATAAAAATCAGACCATGGAATCATTGACTTAGACACAATGGAAAATGTGTTTGATGCTTGGAAAGGAACGTGTTGCGTTTTGGAACAATTAAGAGTGTTTCTTGCAGGGTCAGAGGGGTATAGTTGTAATCAAAAGCGGCACAGTCAGAATTAAAACCTCGAGAAGCTGCTCATAGCTGCTTAAAGGGACAAGGTTCTGGAATGATTAAAGACAAAGTCTCTCAATGGATTAGGCTAATACCTGCGCCTTGTCATAAAGTGCATGCTCAAACCCCATACGCGACATGCACACCGGCGGATCATTTCCCCTGCACCCCGACACTGCGCGGGGTTTTCTTTTGTACTATTTTTGTGTGCACTTTGGGCATTTTTATTTGCAGTTTAATCAACACCTTCGTAATACCTTATGAAAGTGGACCGGTCTCTACAGTGTAGCGTAGTATTAAAGATTCGGGGTAAAATAAATGGGAATCAGATAAGCTAATTTTTCAACCGCTGGTGAAAAAGTAAGATTTAATCTTCGAAAACTGTTGGGTTAGCTTTGATAGAAAAAATAATCCCCATTTTTCATGACGTAATCCAATGTGAACAAGCACATAACGTAATATAAATTCCAGATTTTTTCAGCAATAATTCTTGCGCCTCTGCAGACGTGCACGAAGCAAAATGACGAATAAAAAAGCCCTAATACATGTACATTATTTTTATTCGTGATTTACCTTTCCTTCTAAATATTAGTATTTCAACCAAAGTCGAAAGATACTTGGCACAGGCAAGATGTCAAAATAAATCGGATTAAAAAGCCAATTTTAGTACAAGAAAAAAATCCGTTTTGAGGTACTAAGGCTAGACTGCAGATTTTATTTGTCCGCTGTAAAAGAATTAACTTATCCTTATCTACCTATAAACAGTTTATATTCGACCAATTTAATACGATTAATTGTGACATATCGGATTTCAACAGTCTCTGTCTGCAATGAATATAAAACCCACAAAACTAAATAGACTCGCAATTGTTTTTATTAGAAGTATTTAATCAGATTTTGTTAGCCTTTTTTAGTAAGTCAGAAATCGCACCTGGGGTAAACCTCAGCCAGGTGTTATAGCTTGATGTGACAGAATCTAACTTACAAAATCTTCTTAACATGTACAGAACTATATATTTATGACCATGTCTTTTCTGAGGTAAAATTCTTGTTCGTTGATCTAAGGGTTGAAAACGTAGAAATTTACTTGTCCCCGTTTGTAACATGTTCAGTGTGTCGAGTAGATTTCTATTTTTGTAAACTTAAATATACGGTGTTTGAAGAATGATTCACATATCAAAAAGAAGTAACCCAAATTTAGACAAGACTAAGTTATTTTAGGTAAGAAAATATTGACTCTCTTCGCTTAAATTCGGCGCATTAACGAAGAAAAGAACATGCATGGGAATTAATGGAGTATTTTGCGGGTTTTGCATCTCATGATGGTGCGATTCCTCCGCCGTCCGCGTGCCAAACATGAAATGTGTTGTCAGCCCCGGACACCTACAGTTCAAACACAGATCACTTAACTCAGATCCCCGGATAACGCTGTTTGACTTCATTTAATAAAAACACCTTTCGGACTTGTTATATCGACATTTTTCAAAGTACTGCAATCCTAGCGACCAAATGCGCAACCAAGACTTCCGCCAATGCTACTTGCCTGCACTATGACATAAGCCATGCCGTTTATTATCACGGGTTGATATTTGTAGACTCTCATCCGACGTACTTCATTTTCCCGTAATAAATCAACTCATTCAGGACTGGATGATTTGCGAGCGGCTTTGCAGTGCCTTTTTTGACATGTAATATCTGTTTTTAACTTTTTCTCCTTCGTTTTGTGTTTCTGTTCTTCATTTACGTCTAAGACAGAGTAAATATAACACAAAATCTAGAGACTATCGATGGTTTCCTCTGATGTAACCGCCATTTACCCAGTAACTATTTGTTTTGCACAGCTTTTGCAAGCTACACGGGAAAGTGATCTGTCTTTAGCAAACATTTGGGCCCGACTGTTGAAAGTCTTTTTGCGGTATAACTAAGTCAACATCAGAAAGCCAGATTGCACACAGACGTTAAAATACAACATATTTTTACAGGAGTGGGAAATATTTCTGTTTAATTTCACTTGTTCATTATCTAAACACGAATACGATGTAAAGAGAATTCGAGATTTACTTAAAATATCATAAATATAATTATTACTGAAAAACAAACAATTGTCTTGGCACTTCACGGAGAGACAGGCAGTAATATTGACCAAAACCGTGTACCAGGGCTCGGCTCAATATTTATAGTACTTCTACTTCAAGCCTTGCTTGTTTACCTCTGGTTACTTCTAGCTTTTGATCTTGTAGTTAAATTTTCAGTCAAGAGTACACATAACCATGAAGAGAATTGGAGAACTTGCCATTCCATCATAAATGAGACATCAAATAAATTTAAATTGACCCCTTTGAAAAAAGAAAATCTTTCAAAATGACTTGATTCACCACATGTATATTTTTCATTGTGATTTTTGTGTATATGACTCGAAAAAGGGCAGCAAAGTTCGACGAGATAATATTACCTTAGCATATTCATCATGAGGGAGAAAGAAAGAGAGATTTATAATTCATCTTTCTCACAGTTTACTCATTATAATGTAGTAAATAAAATGATTCAGTGGGTGATAAGAGTAAAGAAAAAGTGACGCCCTCTACCCTTATGTGAGGTTACCAAGATTACCGAGGAATTCCGCATGTGTAAGAGATGAATTTACGACAACCGAAAATAGGGTTGTTAGGAACAGTAATCCTAACTTAAACGTACATATTTGTAAGTCGTTTACATCATGGGCTTGTGCAGGAATGTTTGTACAGTAATCCATCCCGTCTAAGCATCTTTATTGATATGAAGTGCATTTAATTCGTATGAAATAAACACGGCAGTTTTCGGATTTTGTAATTCCTGTGCATTATTGGGAAATATCTTGTCCCGGAATAAATTACTTAAGAGAGATTATTCGAGATTTGCCAGGTTGTCTACCAATGTCAGATTTCAAAACACCTTAATCTGTCGCCCTTCTCTGGTGAATTAATACTTCAGACCGAAGACTTACTGAATCCTAGTTCAAACGAAATGCACTGCTCTTCACTTTCCAATAAATTTTTGTAATACGAGAATTCACAAAGCGAGTCTTTGTGGCTAACTTGTACATTGAGTGTAAGGACTAGAAACGCCTGTCGTCTGCTGCCCACTAATGTGTTTTATGGTCGTGATGAAGCTGTATAAACCGGTGTCAAACATCAAATGATCAATTTATATACACATGTATATATTAATCGTAGCCCGATTGAATGAAATACATGTAATAGAATTAAAGGTCTACAAAAATAACGTCCTGAATGTCTGTAAAGTTTGACGATGAAAGTTGTCATAGCAATGAAATGTTTCTTTGTTATCCATAACCAAGAACACTTTTTGATGTAATCATAGCAATGAAAGATTTTTATTCCTTTCATCTAGATAAAGCATTAATTTAATCTGTTTCCTTTTCTAGAGATGCAAGGACAAATTGAAGATCCTTGCCATATCCGTAATGAACACGTGGCAGGGGGTGAAGCTAAGGGTGACCGAGGCCTGGGACGACGACGGTCACCACGCCAAGGACTCGCTCCACTACGAGGGTCGGGCCGTGGACATCACCACCAGCGACAAGGATCGCGCCAAGTACGGCATGCTGGCCAAGCTGGCGGTGGAGGCAGGATTCGACTGGGTGTACTTTGAGTCCAGGGGACACATTCATTGTTCTGTTAAATCAGGTATTACTTTTGTCTTTTTAAAATTAAACCAGAGATGCGAAAACTTGAAACGAATTCCTTTTTGTTTATTTTACTTTAAAAACTAGAGTGCAGTCTCGTTGAAGGAAATTCAATTATACATGTATGCATGAGTTTAAAACGTTTTGGACGTACATTTTAATTCAAGAGTTTTCGGTTCATGGAAGTCCACGTGCTGACCCCATTGACATTTTCCGGGGACTTGCGTCTGTTTTAATTTTAAACGTTATTTTCGCTTCGCTTTGTAATGAAAGATCAATTAAAGAGACCTTAACAAATACTTGTAAATATTATCACTAATTCTTTCAAGTTGGGCGTGTTAATGGACACAGGTCTATAAAAACAATCAAAGAATCTTCCTTTTATACCCGAAAATCTTCACACAATATTGGTTGACTCCAAAAGGCAAACATTTTTGGAAACCTAATAGGACCTTTAAGGGCAATATTTGAACAACAATTTTAGTTTTAAGTGTTTTTGATACTAAACCTTATGATTGTTCACACATTGTAAGTAACCGAGAAATAGACCAAGTTCCATGTTGGTCTATCAAGAAATGAATTTAGAGAAAAGGTAGACCCACTAACTGATCACGTCTCGCAGAAAGTGATGTTACTGTTGACAAACGTCTTTTATTTTTGTTAAAAAGTGGGCTACAAGAAGTTATTCTTTGTTTAAGGACCACTTACTCTTTATGGTTACTGAGAAACAAAACTTGTCTCGGATTAGTAGGAGAATTACTAGTTATTTGAGAAGGCTCAGATATTCCTGTGTCATGATTCAGTTTGTTTAGCTTTCAAAATACTCTTTTCATTGAAATTACATTCTATCTGTTATTATGTAGTAATATTATTTAGTAACCTGTTTCGAAATAACTAAAATATATATATGATGGCGGTATTTTAAGGACTTATCCCAGTTTGAATATTGAATTCAAAAAACTTCATTGATAAAAATGCTTTAGAATAAATTAATCAAGATATTCACAACAAGTTTATCAATCATGGTAATAAAAGTTTGGTGAGATCGACAGTTTATGATATAATATTAATGTATTATTTTCAGACTCATCAGCCGCCATTAAAATCGGAGGTTGTTTCCCGCCATTGGCCACAGTGTACGCGGAGAACAAAGGAACGTTAAATATGGCGGATCTGCGAATTGGAGACAATGTTCTCAGCTTGAAAGCCGACGGAAAACTTGGTTTCAGCGAGGTAGTCTCCTTTCTTGACAGAAATGATAAACGAAGCGGAGTCTACTATTCCATTTCAACAAGTGACCTACGAACCATAACTCTAACTGATAACCATCTCATATATACTTCTACTACGAATTCATCCTCAATCGAATCTTATGTTGCAAATTACGCACAAACAGTTGCAGTTGGTCAATTTGTTTTAGTTAACGACAATAACAGTGAAATCAGAGCGTCACAAGTGACTCATGTGACGTCACAAACAGTGACTGGTGTTTATGCACCACTGACAAATGATGGGACCATCGTCGTAAATGGAGTTGTGACTTCATGTTACGGCATCATCAACAGTGAACGCATTGCACATTTATCCTGTAGCCCGCTCCGATGGATGCACACTTTATCAAAATACATTCCTTTCATATCACGTGATACGGAACAAAATGGCATCCACTGGTATGCCGAATTCCTTTACTCAGTTGGAAGAATCTTCCTTAGTCCGGATTTGCTATACATTGTTTGACCAGTTTTTGCAAATGCCATTTTAGTATAATTATTATGAAATGTTGTTATACACTTTTAAGATAAACGTTTGTTGGGTACTTGCGGTTTTGGGAAAATGAATGTTTTTTTCTGAATGATGCTGTACTATATTTGAACTATCATTGTGAAATGTATCGACTTTTTAAACTTTTGACAATGAAAGCACAAGGTTACGTAGTTTATAACTTATTTATTTATTAATATTTAATAAGCCTCGTTTTGACTGAATTTTTCCAGTTACGTCATCAAGCCTTGCAGAGTAAGGTTCAACAACCTGATGTCTCTATGTATTCTAGTTCATGGCTATCTTGTAAACTGGTTACACGGATTTTATTCTTCCGCAGTGTCGTTTTTATGTCACACTGACACCCTAACATGATATGGTTAGATACGAACAATTATGAGTTATTTATATCTTAGAAATTTACATAAATCACAGTTTAATTATGGTATTGATTGTTAATTTGTCCTTGCTCTCTCTCTCTACGATAGGTGCAAATAGGTCATCTTGTTATGTCTATTCAATATTATAGGACGTTCAATTTACTGATGATTTTCCTCAAGTGATATCTTCATTTAAAGATGTTTGTCTTCTTAATTACAGTACAAAGTTACTGGTACGCAAAGCAATTTTCCATGTTTCTTATGTATTTAGTACATGCGTGTTCAATTACTTTGTTGCATTCCAATTAAGTAATGTGTATATATAACTGGATAGTTTTGTTCGCCCTGTATAAGATTAAATGTTATCACCTACGATCTACTGCAAAACTAAGAGACTGGTCCCAGAATCTTGATTGATTTATGTTTCAGTGAAGGATATTTAGGTTAACTTATTATATTGCATTAATATTTCACCTGTGAAAGGGTAATTTGATTTTGATTATCGGCTAACCGTATGTGACATAGGTCTGTTTTGTAGGGAGACTTATTTGTTGGTTGAATGTTACTTAAGTCTTATTTTCCCTGTAAAATTAAGTACGATTGAAGTTGGTGCTATTGCTTGTGCTGTTCAATTGTTCAACTGCACGTGTTCCCAAACTTATGTAAATTGCATTTAGTTACTAGTGTTTATTGCGTTGAATGATGAAATATTGATGTAATATTGTTATGTAAATTATTTTTTCTGACTTCACAGTCTAAATGTCATGTTTTAGTCTGCAGAAACAAAATGTTAGAATAAAAAAGATTATCTTCAACCATGCCTTTAGTATTTTTGAAAATATTTATTTCTTTAACTCTACACATGCATGTAATAAGCCTAATAAGTGGGCTAGGTTTTACAGAAGACCTTACAAATTACGAAAAAGAAACAGCAATGAGTCCTTGTTAAATTATCAACTAGTCAGTTTCAATCTATAACGTTATTAAATATGATAGAATTAAGATATATTGTAAATGAATAGTTTTATTGCTAGCGCTCTCGAGCGCTAGCAACTACGTTAGTCCTTTTCACTTGAATACGCATGCTCGACTCCATAGTAGGGGGTTCTGGGAATACTGTACTACTGTAGATAACTGTACCATGTGAATTTCGTTTTATCATCTTCACACGAAGTTTTGTGTTATATTGTAAACGTCAAAATAGTAACAGTCGCTTAGGTCTTATTATGCAAAGTTATTTTAAATATTATAATAAATAGCTAGCTTTATTTTAACTATCTTCAAGCTCGGAAAACAACCTCGGATATGTTTTTCGAGCTTGACGGAAAGGCCCGAGAAGATACGATTGCTACAAAACGGTACCAATGGTTCTTGAAAATTTTCACCTGGAAGTTGAAATTACAGTATACACATAATGATTAAGGCACAGTCAATGAGCTATGCCATTGCCGATGCTTCTGTGTTTTATGATGGCTACAGCGCTAGCTCACCAATCTTTTTAAAAGATACGCTTGTATTATTTATTCCACGAGACTTAAAATATCGTACTTTCTTTATGCAAAATGAAGTCCGGCGAACCCGTACACAACAGAGTTCAAGTACCACTAAAGAATACATAGAAAAAAATTCAAATCTCCTTTTAAACATTATGTGCTGTAACTTGTAACCAAAATTTGAGTCCAGAATAGGGTAGGATTTTTCGAAAAATTTCTTCACAAAATATTGATATATGAATTGTAAGAGAGACAGATAAGATTTAAATTTCAGATTTATACACGATTTTTTAAGTTTACAAAAGAACACTGATGAGCGATGTACATGTAAGACACATGCCTCATGTTCATCATTGTTATTTAGAAACTAAATATGAACTTTATTTATCTGATTCGCTTGTGTATTAAAAAAAATACAATAGAATATTATTGGTAAACTTAACTGAACTTGCAAAAAATTACTCTCATCGAAATCTATGTTTATAGAAATAACAAAACTTTAATACACATTTTAAAAATATGTTTACAATATAGTAAACCGTTTCTTAAAACGTTCCTATTATGGATATACCTAAGATATATCGTTCCAACCAGTTTTTATTTTCAATGATTATAGCTATGTTTAAATAAAGCGTGAATAATAAGTGCCTTATGTTCATTGCATGTATAACATTTAAATAGTTCCACGAACTTTATGCACACGGATATGCTGACATACAAAAATCACAAATCGGTGATGGACCTTTTGAATCTCGGATCCCTAATCTCGGTTCCCTAATCTTCTTGTCCTTGTCTATCTGGTGGAAATGGCGATCTAATACATCATAATTGCAGGTCTCGAAACATTTAACCATAAATAACAAAAAATGGCAAGATGTTGCTACAACACCTTTTACGTAACATCGATAGCTACCAGAGGGTCAAGGTTGTTCGTATAGATGGATGTTTGTAAAGCAAAAGCCAGACTGTAAGTTGTCAGACAACAAAAACACGTCATTTACTGTAACTGGAAAGTTCTTGGAACAGGGTGATACTTCACTGTTCGAGCCAAGGGCGACCATCTTTACGACTCTAATTACATCGTAGCATGGCTGTGTAATACCAATGTCACTTCATTTCATCATAAAGCCTAATCGATAACTAGTTATTATGACGTCCCTGTCTTTGCCAACGGTCGTTTTGGTGGCTCAAGTGAAAGTATCAATAACATTTCAAAAAGCCTTTTGCGGAAATGTCAGCCAATGAAACACCCTCATTATATCGTTATCTATATTTATAGGATTGCTAAATTAAGAGCAGATTATTCGTTGGCTTAACAAACGGCAAGTAATAATTATTTCTAAAAACATAGCCATTTAGATGACGTATGCTATTAAGACTCGACGAAGATTTTAGGGTGGAAAACAACGGGTTTTTTTTACTTCTGGCACAATTTTAAAAATTTTGTATATAGTCAATCATCCTTAGAAACCAATTTTAAAAGATCATAGCATAGCGAGGGAAAATTTACAGCGGCCAATCAGACACTCTTTCAACGAAAATAACATTGTTTTAGTTGTTTTTGCAGAACTGTTAATGTTTTGTTTTGATTTTGATTTTTTTCCCCGCTTAAATGTACTTTTATGTTAGAAAATATGGAACGTTTATCATAAAAAAATGTCTAAATATACTATTGTTATGTATTAAGAAATGACATATCCTTAAAGGGATAAACATGTATTTTGTTTTATATATTTTTTTCTTAACTGAGTTAAACAAATAATCCACGTAGAATGGATTGTAAAGTATCGTGAACTCACAAAAAATTCCTTCGTCAAACCTTATGTATTGATATCAAACTTGATAACCTTTAAGAAACACATCAATGGTCATGTTTTTCAAACTGATGACGTGTATCAAAATGAATTAATTTAAAAAAAAAACTTTGAAACGTCCATGAAACTAAAATAGGATCTGAAAAAAGTCGATAGTGGACCAAGTTCCGAAGGCTTTGTTAATCACAATAAATGTGCCCAAGCAATGATCTTAAAATGTTGATTATTAAGGACTTTTCGGACCTTTCCGGTAGAGCTTACAAAATATATCAACTTCACTGGATGATAAAAGTTTTTTTATTAGAACTGTTTTAACAAGAGCTTGGACTTTCGGTGGGATGTTGCTATCTAGTTTGTTCATCAAAACAAGCTTTCAAATAATTGACCTCCTTTCTTCTAATTCGCTAAGAGAAACTCATTAATATTCATAGACTGTCAAAACCGGAAAGTTGTTTGCCAAGATCTGCTCTGCTGTGTGAAATTGACGCTGTTTCAGCGAAATATACATCCCTGGATGAAGTCGGACGAGTGTCATTGCGTTCAATGCATTCATATCTATTAGCCAATGACTGGACAGTTAACCATGAGTAGACCCCGCCTTCATCAAATCGGAGATTGTCACGTACTACCCAAAGTCCAAGCTCTTGTTAAAACGGTTCTAATGACGTATATATAGTCTTTAATGTCTCTTCTCAAGTTCTGTTATATATTTTATGAGTTATTATTGGATAAAATAAAGCATTTAATGTTAATATCTCTTATGTTATATTTGTCTGTCTAAATATGAGATTACATTAGTTTTCATGAATTTAGACCCAATCTCAACAGCTTACAACTCTCTTTTTATATATATTTCAATGTTAATGAAAGTAGTTGCCTACAGACGCAAAATACAGATTGCTTTTGCGCTTGTCTGAAATACCTGAAACGTTTTTTTTTACGCCTGAGAAAAAAAACAAGAAGTTTTTATTATATCTACAACAGGGTATTGAAAAATAATTTAGAAAAATTTAAGAGTTACTGAGCATTCAAATTACAATTAAAGATAATTTATCCTACTGATAATTAGCAGCATTATCAACGGGTTGTAACAAGACATGCCTTTTTCTCGAAAAGAGCTGCAGCAAGTTTGTATATCTCTTACAATTATCATAAGTAAACTCCGGTAGCACGAATTCCGCGGAAGTTTTGAAACAGTGGCAAAATCTATCCAGTAGACATCTGATTTGATACCTAAAAAATTACTTCGGATCCTACTGTAGCAATCGACGTACATATTGTAAGTGGGTCAAAGGATTGATATCACAATATAGATAAATGTTACTGTTTCTATATGTTATTGCACAACAAAAACTGTTCTAATATAATTTTTTTTTATTTTGGTTGGAATATTTATAAAGGTCAAGAGATTATCAGATAATCGGTCAGTACAATAGGGCTCCTGTAAACCCTGAGTACATATCATGGTATATCTTACCGCCATTTACAGTATTTACAACTTTAACATGATCCCCGGGTTTGAGCTTCACAATCACTGTCCTGCTTATTTGGACCAAATCCACTTTATGACTAGAATTCACGTGAAGTCTACCCACTGTATTAGTGTTGACTTTCAGTTCCAACCAAATTCCAGGCCAAGATAAAGAATCGACAACAAACATGTAGGTTTCCGCCACAGGACACGTGAACACTCCCTTTCTGTCGTCATATCCGTTCCCGTCATTGGTCAGCACTGCATCGTATTTCACTGTTTGTCTTGCCCCGAGTGAGTGAGGTTGACGTAACGCCGACAGAAAAGCTTATTCTTCGAGGAGAACTGGGGGATTATGTGTCAATCAATTACAAAAGGTATACAGTTGGCATTTGTTGCAAAATTATTTTTGAAAAAAATTAGCTTTTGCAAAGAATTACCTGAAGACAATTGAATAAGTTCCTTTAGGGCTGATGAGTCTAGGGTCACTGTGGCCTTAGTGTTATCGAAAATTAACGAATTCAGCATATCAACCTTTGTCAGTTTGCCTGTCTGTAAATTACTGGCAACCCTGCTCATCGCTAGACCAAGGAAATTGAAAACCGACGCAAATAACAAAGCCCGAAACATATTTGCGAAGTCCCAACATAAATGTATAGACTATGGTGATGTTTTCTCTGTTGGTTTATATAGGTACTGATACATCATATGTCACATTTCCATCACGCTATTAACACATTATCATATCAAATAACAAAAACAGTAGGACTGAAAAGTTTTGTCTTACACGTGCAGAAATAATATTACATTCAGTATTATAATTTTTCTCACTACATCAAGGCTTATACTTTTTATGACATTACGTCACAAGATGACGATTTAAATGTGTTGTAAAATTGCTTGTATCGATCGATTTGACTGAATATCATCATAGCGTAGTGGTTAAAGTATCGGGATTGTGAACGGCATATCTCGAGTTCAAATACAACTAAGGTTTTTGTTCATATTTATTGAATTAAGTTTCAGAAAACTATGGTTTCCAGCAAAATTTTCTTATTTTTCGCCTATTTTACTTGTAAACATATTTCGCATTATGATATCTATCATAATCAAGCAACTGTCTGCTGATTTGAGAAACTATTTCAAGGTGTAGTGAAGGTGTAGTGAGCCACCTTAGTTTAGTTCGTCGCAAATGGTCAACATTTACGCTCAAGCAGTGGTCTGGCTCCTCATTTGGACTTCCAGGAGTCAAAAATTAAAATCTCTTAATTGTAACATATTGTAATGTATGAGATTTTATCTACTTTTGAAATGGCCCTCTTGTTATGAGATTTTTAAATACTTAATATATTATTTAACTATGTGTTATATAACTGATGTATGCTTTTAAAGCATCATTATTGGCTAGATTATCTAGAATGTTTACGTATATTCTAGGTACCGCGTATTTCCTTTTTATCAGGTACATGTAACTGTAAAAAGCTGTAAAACACGTGTTGTGAAATTGTGTAACTTTTACTTTCACATACGTACATGCATGTATACTCTTTGATTGTTAACTAAAGAATTACGATGTCGTACCTGTATTGTAACATTATATTGCGGTACATATGTGTTATGGCATATTTCACTCGTTATGTTATGCATTTTTCTTGTTTCTTCATTGTCATCCCGGCCTGTCTCGATCTTTTTTGTTTATGAATATGGAATTGTGGGATACGTCCCTTTACTTCCGGGTTGTTTTTTTTTTCTTGATCCGCCGTTGATATCTTTACGCCACCTATATTTTACCGGCAGTGGAAATGGCTCGTTATAAGGTAATTAATTAATTAATTAATGTTGTGTGAATGAAAGTTATTCATGATGAAATATTTATCATAAAGTTAATTATTTTGTTGGAACTATTTTCCGTATACTTTTTCCCAATTTTTTCCGTAATATTCCATAAGGGTCTATACGATTTTTTATGAGATTTATTACGGGTGTATATAAGAGGTGATTTTTCCGTAAATCGCCAGTCTGCTTTTTTACATTTTGGGGTTAGCGTCTCTTTTGGGGTTGTTCCTAAATTTTGGTAAATATTTATTATTGCTAGGATAATTAATTGAGCCTACGTAATTTTATTAATTGGATAAACTTTTTTTTTTAATTAGTGAAAGTGTAATTTTTAACAGTTTGGGAAGTTTATTTAGGATCACATATCCTGATTATTTTGGGATTCGATCTTATTCTAATTATTTAACTCTGTTTTACTATATAGCCACATATCTTGATTATTTTGAGATCTGGCTCTATTTATAATTTAAAGGATCATATTTAGATCAAATTACTTAAGGGTGGTTAAAAGGCCTGGATTTATTTTGTTGTCCTATTGTTGTTCATTTTAATTTAATATGCAGACTCAATAAATTTATGAAACTTAAATTCTGTGTTTGTTCGTCAATTGCTGAAATTGATGTCTAAATGAGATAGTCATTGATTGCTATCTCGCTACAATATTAAATACCATTTACTGCGAAGTTTTAATGTCTTGTAATTCCTGAACAAACATATTAATTCACAACATGAGTATATAAATCATAATGGAACTTAATAAAACTATCATATCATTCTGACACAACAAAAACTGTGCTGTTTTGTATCTTAATTTTGTATTGTTGTGGTTTGTTTTTGTGTGTTGTTGTCTGTACCGTATTTGTTGTTTGTTCGTTTTCTGTTAAATGTTTCAACTTTTGATTTGAGGGTTTTTTAAGGTGGGTTGGGGGCACATACATATTATGTGAAATTTTTCCTACATGAACTAGTAGATTTGCATAAGATATTTAATAACTTATGGAGGCATATAACTATAACCCAAAGTGTTGTGTGTTTGTCAAGCTATTGTCATGTTTGATACCAAACATGTAAGTCATATAATATCACAAACCATGAGATATTCTTATTTTACAATTATTTGCATTTTGTATTGATAAATCTTTTTCATAGCCTTTTAGAGTTCTTACATTGTTTTAATTATAATCCATTGTGACGTTATATCGCAGTGTTATTTTAAAGAGGTTAAATGGTAAAAAAAAATTAACCATCAGATCTGCCTTAAATATTTAAACACGATATTTTTGGCCATTTAGTAAAGTAAAACACCAAATACTTAAGCTTTAAAATTTGAACATTTTGCTATATCTTTGTACATACCTCTTCGTCGAAAGGAGGCAAATATAGCCTAAAAATGGCTACGACCATGGAGCCCTCTTAAGATAATGTCAAAAATTATTTCAAAATGCATTATATGGGTGGTATCGCTGCATATTGGCATAAATATGTGATAAATATTTGGTTTTCGCTTGTGTCTGAATGAAAACATGCTCTTTTGACGTTTTCCATTGACTATATATCACTCTCCAACACAATATTAATATATTGAATATATTGAATATATTGTTATAATGCACTTAATACGGTACTTATTTTCTTTTATTTGACTGTTTTGTAAGGTGTGGTAAAATTACATGTTTATTATCAATCATCAATCCTATTTTAAAGGTTTTTAGCTCACCTGAACCGAAGGTTCAAGTGTGCTTTTCTGATCACCCGTTGTCCGTCGTCCGTCCGTCCGTCCGTCTGTCCGTCTGTAAACTTTTCACATTTTCGACTTCTTCTCTAAAACCACTGGGCCAAATTCAACCAAATTTGGTACAAAGCATCCTTATGGGAAGGGGAATATAAATTGTTAAAATAAAGGGCACAACCCTTTTTAAAGGGGAGATAATTGCGAAACAGTGAGTATAGGGTGTGTGTCTTTAAAAATCTTCTTCTCAAGAACCACTGCACCAGAAATGCCAATATTTACATAAAGCTTGTATATATAGTGAAGATTCTAAATTGTAAAAATCGTGACCATCGGACCAAAACTGGGACCCCGGACGGGGTTCAAAGTTTAACATAGAAATACATATGAAAAATGTTAAAAAACCTTCTTCTCAAGAACCACTGCACCAGAAATGCCAATGTTTACACAAAAGCTTGTATATATAGTGAAGATTCTTAATTGTTTAAATCGTGACCCTCGGACCAAAACTGGGGCCCCAGGCGGGGTTCAAAGTTTAACATAGAAATACATAGACAATTGTTTACAAGTTTTTTTCCATTTATTTAACTAAATTGTGCACAAAACACCAATTGTGTCTCTCTGATTATTGACAACTCGTTGCATAAGTATAAGTTAGCTTAATCAAGAAATGGCGGATGAATACGATAAGGTGTAAAAATTCACTAAATATTTTTTAGTTTATCGCTTACAGTTTATTTGGACACCGTGCCCGATAAAAATAAAAATTATAATGTAAATTTATTTGTTGTTGGGCACGGTCTCCAAAATGAATGTAAGCGATAAATGTATCTTGTGATTTTTTTGCAATATTGCAGCTAGTTGGACACAGACCACAATTATTTTTCCCTCTTATTCCTTTATACAACAAAAAATCATATAAAAAATTCCACCGGCTCAAATCAATTCAAACATAGCATACCTATAGAATGACACTAGTCCAACAACATATCCAAACCACAGGAAAATCAATCGAGAGGGGACTGAGATATGGCCCCTAAAATAACCCCTACCATGAAAAATCCACTTTCACTTTGTAATACGTGTAAACATTGGCCTCTTTACACCCTTTCTATTGCGCCTTTAAAGATAATTTTTCTGAATTTTTTCCTGCCTGTATTTTTTTTCAAGCCTTCTTCTTTCCATCCATACCCTAAAAGGAACCAAATTCGCCTAGTTAGCACCCCTGGGAATTTTTGTAATAATACATACATTTTTAGATTGGAACTACTTGCGTGGTCAATGAGCACGGGGTAAAAATAGTGGTATGTGACCTAATAATTCCACAATTCTTCTCTGATTTTGATAAAACTTGGTAGGTTGACACTTCTATGAATAATACATCTCCCTTTGAAATTTGGCTAGAATTGTGTATTCTGCATCAGAGTTATGGGCCTTTGAAATTTGACTCAAGAAGGCTGAAATCACACGCAAAATTTAGCAAGTTACACACAATATTCAAATTTCAAGAGCTACATTTAACACTAATTACTTGTTAAAAGTTTCATTAACCTATTGCATTTATTAATATAACATGTCTACTTGATGATGATAATGATGATTTAATTCTTTTACTCATGGAACTATTTTTTGGAAATTTTTGAAAAAAATAACCCAAATATGGCAAAAACTCTTAGAAAATGCCAAAAATGAACTATTTAAAGAAATGCTAGGAGCTTGAAAAAGTATTGACAAAATTCTACATTAAGTTTGCTATAGAAATGATGGGTTTTGATAAATATACAGTGGCTAATCCGTTTACATTAAGCAGATAATCACATAGTACCAATGCACACATTGCCAGGAAATGGCACTTGCTAACCAAAGTAGATTAACTCTGGGTACACAGGGTTGATATGGATAGGCATAAAATGTCTTTTGAAGCAAAACTAACAATTTAGAAGAATTAAAAATGAATTCTATCCATCTATTTATTACAAAAACACTGAAAAAATAACTTAAATGTACCTTCATTAATAAGGAGCCTTGATTCATGAAAACTGTACTCTTGAAACAAAGGGAAATAACTCTACACATTAAAATCCAAAGAAAAGAGTTTCTAAAAATCTTAACAATAAGCTAGTTTAGAAATTACAGGTCCATCACCTTCTTTCAGCTCTATCTGGTGCGATTAACCTTGAGGAGATCATACCTTTTGTAATGAGGGTTCACCAATTAATACAAAGTCATGAGTTTCTACATACATTGTGCATTTACATGTGAAAATGTTTGGTATGTTACCATGAACAATGACACCCAAGACTCAAAATAATGATGAGAGTGCCAAAAAGATATTACTACAGTATAACAAAGAGTAAAACTTCTAGCAGACCTCATACATCTTGGGCAATCACGGTTCAATGCCAGCAACCAAACTCAAATTCATACACATATATGCTACATTTGTTGGTAGTTACATTTCTAGGCCACAAAAATGGAAAATATATGACATAATAAGAATTTTAAAGCAATCATTGAAATAAAACTTTGCAAGGCATTTATAATTGAAATGCTAAAATGACTATTTCTAACCAGTAAAATGAATGTGTCTCATATTCTGTATCAGTACATGGAGGTTTACATACTCTTAACTACTGAGGAAAATATTGTGTTGCCTACCCACCATCAGAATTTAAATATTAAAGTGCAAGAAAAATATTGATAAAGAATAAAAAATTAACTTACCATTGGTTGTTTCCTTCATTATTTCTCTGTCAGAGGGTGTGAATGGGGGGGGGGGGCAGCAGCAGGTGCCCCTTTACCAGCTTATATGTCCTGTCATGCAATCTGCTAGGCAGTGATATATGTCATGATTAATAGGAATTTAAAGTAATTATATGCATAATTTTTCTTATAATTTTAATCAAAATAATATAAAAGTTGATTTTTACATGTAATATCTACATAATTATATAATTAATATGAGAGAGAGAGAGAGAGAGAGAGAGAGAGAGAGAGAGAGAGAGAGAGAGAGAGAGAGAGAGAGAGAGAGAGAGAGAGAGAGAGAGAGAGAGAGAAGGGGGGTACATTTAAGGCTTTATTAATAAAAGACAAATCGACCAATTCTTTTTAAAATTGGAAGATAAGTGTAGTTAACATCAAAATTTGATTTTAGACATTTTACATGTACTTACATCCCCTGTTTGACTTATTGATGAGACCAGGCTGTTCACACCCCATGCAAAGCCCTTCAACACCATTTTCACCGTTATTTTTTCATATTTTCTGCTTAAATTGAAAAACAACCGGCAAAAATGTCATTATTCCTCCTAACTGTTTGAAAAATAACGAAAAACGAGACTTAAGTTGATAAACATGCATTTTGACCTTTGACCTGATAGGACACAGACCACAATTATTTTTCCCTCTTATTCCTTTATACAACAAAAAATCATATAAAAAATTCCACCGGCTCAAATCAATTCAAACATAGCATACCTATAGAATGACACTAGTCCAACAACATATCTAAACCACAGGAAAATCAATCGAGAGGGGACTGAGATATGGCCCCTAAAATAACCCCTACCATGAAAAATCCACTTTCACTTTGGAATACGTGTAAACATTGGCCTCTTTACACCCTTTCTATTGCGCCTTTAAAGATAATTTTTCTGAATTTTTTCCTGCCTGTATTTTTTTTCAAGCCTTCTTCTTTCCATCCATACCCTAAAAGGAACCAAATTCGCCTAGTTAGCACCCCTGGGAATTTTTGTAATAATACATACATTTTTAGATTGGAACTACTTGCGTGGTCAATGAGCACGGGGTAAAAATAGTGGTATGTGACCAGTTTGGTTGAGCATTATAGATACGACAAATCAACGCACGTGGTGTGTATTTGTTTGTAAACGGTAATCTTGTTTCACACGGGAATTGAAATAAATAAGAGTATGTTTTATTATAATTAGAGAAATACTGTTAATGTGTTACCCACGTATACAAATGATGAACCCGTGAAATGTGTTCAAAAACTTTTTTAAAGCAGAAAGAAGATTTTATTTTTGAACTTAGAAATTTCTTCTATGATTCATTGTATTACAAATGCATCATTGCGTATTTTATAAGGAAATATACTGAGTACACAATCACATGGTGATGTTAAAATTGCAAATAAAAATATATTTGTTTGGTTTCTTTTTGAAGCAGCAGTTACATACATGTATGTTCGAATGTAGTTAAACAAAACATTTTTATTCTGATATTATTTGACTATTGGTACAGAAATTCAAATTAATGATATCTAAATTAAAGAAAATGTCAGCTCGACGCCTTTGTGGCCGTTCCGGCCTTTGATATGTACATGTATAGTGAAGATTCTAAATTGTAAAAATCGTGACCCCTAGGCCAAAACTGGGGCCCCAGGCGGGGTTCGAAGTTTAACATAGAAATACATAGGGAAAATGTTTAAAAATTTTCTTCTCAAGAACCACTGCACCAGAAATGCCAATATTTACAAAAAAGCTTGTATATATAGTGAAGATTCTAAATTGTAAAAAATGGTGACCCCCGGACAAAAAGTGGGGTCCAGGCGGGGTTCAAAGTTTAAAATATATAGGAAAATGTTTAAAAATCTTCTTCTCAAGACCTACAATGCAACAGGGATATTACTATACATATAATGTAGATTCTAATTTGTAAAAATCGTGACTCCCGGACTAATACTGGGGCACCAATAGGGGTTCAAAATTTTACATTTTGAAAAATTAATAGGAAACGTTTAAAAATGTTCTTCTTGAGAACTACAATGTTACAGTTTGTGGAATTACTATGCATGCATCCATGGCTTATGTAGATTCTTAATTGGTAAAATCGTGACCCCCGGACTAATACTGGGGACCCAAGAGGGGTCAGTTTAATATAGAAATATAGGTAACATGTTAAAAAATCTTCTTCTCGAGAACTACAATGCTACAATTTGTGAGATTGCTATGCATACAATCTTGGATAATGTAGATTCGATAGTTTTAAAATAGTGACCCCTGGACTAATACTGGGGACCCAAGATGGGTTCAAAGTTTAATGTAGAAGTATATATGGAAAATGTTTAAAAATCTTCTTCTCGAGAACTACAATACTTCAATTTGTGAGATAAATACGTAAGCATCCTCAAATAGTGTAGATTCTAAATAATAAAAGCCGTACCTCTCGATCTAATACTGGGGCCCCAAGAGGAGTTCAAAGTTTAACATAGAAATATAGAGGGAAAATGTTTAAAAATCTTTTTCTAGAGAACTACAATGCTTCAATTTGTGAGATTACTACGCAAGCATCCTTAAATAATGTAGATTCTAAATTAATAAAGCTGTGAACACTGGACTAATACTGGGCCCCAAGAGGAGTTCAAAGTTTAACATAGAAATATATATGGAAAATGTTTTTAAAAAGTTTTTCTCGAGAACTATAATGCTACAGTTTCTGAGATACACGTACCTATGCAAGGATCCTCAAATAGCGTAAATTCTAAATTGTTAAAGCCAACCATAAACCTCGGACCAATACTGGGGCCCCAGAAAGGGGTTCAAAGTTTAAAATAGAAATAGCATATGCTACGGAATAGAATGTTACAAGGAACTGCTGTTCAGGTGAGCGATGTGGCCCATGGGCCTCTTGTTTTATATGCAATATATCCTAATGTCGTCTCATCAGTACTGCGTTACAAATAAGTGTTATTATTAATAATGCAATACACCATAGGTTGTGATAACTGGTTATTGGAGTAAACGTGTGAAAATATTTAAATATCAATTCGAGTATATATGGCAGCCATTTATTAAAAAAATGTAACCACCCACTCTAAAGTGTAGAACATTACAGATGGAAAGCTCTTAGAAAGTTCTCATATGTAATAGTTTCAAAGTTCGATATTTAACAATTTTGATATTTTAATTTTCATGATTATCAAAACACAACTCTTTTTCCTTATTCAAACCATTTTAAGGCTGGTTCAACGTCAACCCAACCGTTGTAATGCACCATCAACTACAATTTCCTTTAACCTTTGCAAATTCTTTTGCACAACAACTGCACTTCAAACCAAGAGATACATGTATCGTTAGTATAAGTTCAGTGTAATACGATAGTCTAACGATGACCTGATTAACGTCTGCTGTGGACTTTATTAAACCCAATATTGGTTCCATAATATTAAAATTTAAATTATGTAAAGTACACGTCATTGACTCATAATTAAAAAATAATAAAAACATAATAAGATAATAGATATAGTGTCTGTATAGTCATATTTTGCACAACTGCCTTATTTAAAAGTGCTGAATTAAATAAATGTTTCTCTTTTTTATCTACGAACTTCCTAAGAGCGTTCTTCACGTTCAGTTTGTTCTTTTCTACGAAGTGGGTGATTACATCAATTTTAAAATGTGACACTAAAATAAGAACCCAATCACATGACTAAGAGTTATGTTACATATCCCATTAGCCATATCGTACTTTACCATAAACCCATGTACATATTGCCATACATGGGGTCCTGCATATTTTATTTAAAAAGACATGGCATGTCAAGAGAGCAAATTTGTGACTAGATTGGGCCGATATTTATATATCAGATTTATAACAATAGTTACGTAGTACTAAATGAATGTAAGCAGTCCGAAAGTAATAAAAAGAATTAAGTTATTAGTATCAGCAAATTCGATTAATCAGTATGATACTAGTATTAATATGAAGTAACAAAATTATAGTAAAAGTAATAACGAGAAATTAAAAAAAAACAACACATAAGATATAGGTAAAAACCAGAAGAGCAAATTAAAACAATATAAAGTTTAATAAAGTCACTTTTTGTCTCCAAAAATGTGTAAAATTTAGAAATTGGATGCAGGAAATTTGGAATAAAATTAATGAATTTTCAAAGATGTTTACTGTGGTTTCATTAATATTCAAGGGTATCAATTTTCGTGGTTAAAGTGAAAATCACAGTTTCAAGGATACGTAAATTCGTGGCCAATGACACTATCAATACAAACTGTTAGTAGAAATTGCACTTCAATGAACATTTATTTTCATGGTTAAACTTAACAACGAAATCCACGAAAATTGGTATTCAACGAATATTGATGAAACCACAGTATATTATGTTCTATATCTGCTAATGAATTTGACGTTCTTAGTTTTCCGAGGTCGATTAGCGTGTTGAAGTGAAAGTCTATGGCAGGTAATGGTATTAATTATTTCCACATAATTTGTGTTGATACGGAGCTACAGACCTGCAGCTAATTCAAACCACTTCCATAAAATTGTCAGCAAACATCCGATTGGATATCTAAAAGGTCTTTAGGATGTGGTCTTTTGCATTTCGACTGATCCTCTGTGAACGTATCAAAGAATATTTTATTCAGATTGATGCAAATCCTATCATTTGTTACATATAAAAACATAATACTAACACTAAAAAAGTCATTTCTTTTTTATTTTGTATTTACAAATCAAAGAATCCGCCAGATCCAAATGAAAATGGTTATTATACAGTACATTGGCTAATACAACAAGATACCAGAAAATCCTGAGTACATGTGGGGGTATATATAAACGCCGTTTCTAACATTTTCAACTTTGACATCGTCTCCTTGTTTCAGCTTCACGATCACTGTCCTGCTCATTTGGATCAAATCCGCTTTATGCTCAGGATACACGTGAAGTCTACCTACTGTATTGTTGTTGACTTTCAGTTCTAACCAAATTCTAGGCCGAGATAAAGAATCGACAACAAACATGTAGGTTCCCGACACAGGACACGTGAACACCCCCGTTTTAACGTCATATCCGTTCCCGTCATTTGTTCGGACTGCGTCATATTTCACTGTTTGTCCAGCCCCGGGTGTAAGTGGGGTTGACATTACGTTGACAGAAAAGCTTACTCTTCGAGGAGAACTGGATGATTCTATGGTAATTTAAATTAAATTGTACACAGTTGGCATTTTTAAAAATCATTTTTGAAAGAAAGTTTGCAAAGATTTACCTGAAGACAATTTAATCAGTTCCTTGAAGGCCGTCGAGTCTAAGGTCACTGTGGCCTTGGTGTTATTGTAGATTAACGACTTCAACAAACTAACTGTTGTTTGTCTGCTTGACTGTAAATTGGTCCCTCCTTTTGCAGAGCCAAATAAACTAAACGACACAAACAGCATAACCAGCAACATCATCGTAAAGCCCTAACAAGTGATAGACAATTGGGATGCCCTTTGTTGGTTTATATAAGTACTGGTACAACATCTGTAGCATCATTGCCATCACGCTATAACCATATTATCATATCATATAACCAAACAGGACTTAGCATTCATATCTTGCACAAAATAAGATAACACAGACAATACTCCGAATCCCAATGTCATCAGCATATATTTTATGTGTTTTATTGTGGGGAGTATGTACTACAGCAAACATCACATACATTATATAATAACAATTTTAGAGATTATACGAAATACTTATTATTTTGTCTTATGGATATGAATAATCGATATGAATTTATAAATCTTTCAAATGAAATCTTTAACCTGTGGATAGCTGAAATACAAAATTATTTGTCAATTTCTTTATCAAAAGTATCCGTACGCATGATATCTATAATATCTTTAACATTTTAAATGTATATGGTGCCATCAAGCATTTGCTCAATTTCCTATGAAGATATAGAGTATGAACAATTAAGTTTTAAAATTCATATTAATCCCGTTCTTACAAATCAATATCTCAACTCTGATCTCTGTTTATATTTTTTTCTGAGACAAGGAACCATTTTTTTACATCAGCTAATTGATATACATAACAAGTGATCATGTGATGATGACAGAAACACTGTTAAACTTTTATTTGTCTGACAGTGTCAGATAGAGTCCATAGATAGCATAATAAACGGTCTTAGACAGAGTGCTGTGGACATTTCATCAATTGTTATATAATACCTTTGTCGATTCTGTCACTATCAAAACCAGAAATTAGTACAAAATATTACATACAAATACTTCTGCCCATAACTTTACAAAGACAATGCATTTACGAAGTTTTTCTAATACAACTAATTCAAACAATTCAAATGCAGATTCATTGAAATGTGCACTAGAGAAAAACGTCGCTAATTCGGTACCATTCATGTAATCTTCTTTACTGTCCATTTGACTGCACCTCCAGATTCCATCCCCTCCCCAGAAGATTCAAACTTTAAAAAATGATCATGGTAAAGTACCGAAAGAAGGTCTTACACACCCACCCCTGAACTACAAAAGTAACCCTCTGATCCACCTGAGAACACTTTTTGGATACACGCATGTTTATGTTTAAAATTCTATAATTCCATAATTTCATAATTCCAACTGGCAAGAGCATAATTATAATAAAAGATCCATTAGACTTTCTTGTGAGAACATTTCGTCAAAAATACTGTATAAAAATTATCACTGCAGTCATATCACGTGTTTGAAATTTTTCAATGAATCTCTTTGACACAGTACCTGGCACAGACAATCTAATTGTCTGAATTACGAAGACAACGCCTTCAATAATTCGTTTCTGTTGATGCCCCAAGTCTCGAGTTTTCTGTAAAGGTTTTTGTACCCTTTTCATACTTTCTATTAATGGCTTCTAACAAAGTGTTATTGCTTTACAAAAAAAACTAAATACCAAAAAAAGATAATGATGAGCTGAAAATATATATTTAAGAAAGAATAATAGCTGTCAATGCAATAGACAGATTTTCAATAACATTTCAGGGAAACCCATAATAAAATCTATAACATTTGAAGAGTTAAATACCATTTAATATGACACAATCGTGGAGTATTATCCTTTTGTCAATTATAAGATCTCGGCCTGTGACAGTCGATCTGTTTATTTAAAGGTCTGCGATGCTTGGCTTCAAGTCTACTACCTACGAATGTCGATGGTAGATGGTCATCAAAACAAAAAAAACAGGAGCTGGATCATATCTTATCGATATTTTTTCCCAATCAGCTATAAAACCTTTCTAAAATTCAGTTAATATAGGTTAATATAGGTTCATGTGCACTACGTGTGCAAATCTTTTATCTATGACATAATTTTAAGACCCATACTTCAACTTAAATACAGGTAGATGACTTTTCAATAGACCACTAAGTTCTACTGTAAACGCTTCTTGGAATGGTAAAATTCAAAAGGCGATTTATCATTTCCATACTTATTTTTTGTACATATTTAACTGAAAATATATTTAAATGAAAATGTACCCATCTTATATAATAATCGTGGTAACCAAGTGAAAATAAAACGAAACTACATTACTTCGGGATTATGTCAGCTTTTAAATTTGTTGTTTTTGATATAACATGCAATGCAAAGCCAGAAGAAGTCCTCATGTAATTATATCAAATGTTTGGAAAACTGTTTAAAATAATATTTCTTTGCTTATATGACATATTCTGCCTGGTAAGGTATTGCTCCTATCGGCTGCCTATTAACTCATTATTTATCAGCATTAAGGTGGACAATATAGAAAACATTGGTACATTGTATACACAGTTAAGAAGGCTGGGCGGTCAACAAATGAACCGGATCTACCTTAAATTCTCAGATATGATTTGTTTAGGTATACAATATTATGTAGTACAGAATAAAAATCAATATATTTCAGCTTCTGAATATTTTTCGATATCTTAAAACAGAGCTCTACTTCTCAAGGAGATCAATACAGTCTAAAAATGGCAACAACCATCCAATGTTCCTAGTACATATTTAAAGCGAGACAACTATTCCTAATTACGCGATTTCAATTTTTATATTTTGTTCTGCGCACTACTTTCGATACAGAATACTTTTGAATGCCATCATAATCATTAATGGTACACACTGTTTAATTCGTGAAGCAATGTACACAATATGCAAATATTTAATGGCATTGCCATAATCTTATCATAATTTTTTAATCATAACAGACATTTAATCATGATTTTTTATTATTAAAAATTCTGATTATATACATACATGTTAATCCATGTATATTGTTAATCCAATTGGATTTTTTTTAAAGCTCGCATTTTTTAAAATCGTTTCTTTCAGTTGTTCATTTCAATGTTACTTTATATAATATATAGATTTTGAATTCAATACATGTTGGCCATAATATATAATTATACATGTCACATACTGTGCTAGATGTCTCAATATTAAGAAATCAATTTTATTTTTACCACATCTCATTGCTTTTCACAGTCGTTTATTTTGAATGTAAAAATTCTGAATGCACAGAGACGGGCTTCATGGGTTCACCGCACGGTTTGTAGTCAATGTGCGAGTATCCAAAGGCGGCGGGGCCAACAAAAGCCAGCGCCCGGTCAGTTCTCAGCGAGGCGTGGGCGGGCAGGGCGAGCACCGTCACCCTCAGTCCGTACCGCACGGCTTCCGTCGGGATGGGTTCTCCATTATCAGAGTCAATGATCGTTATCAAATCAGGAACCATTGCAACCACTTCTTCGTTCTCCTCTGACTGTAATATGGCTACCAGATTTTCATTTTGGAATTCAACTTTAAGCGTGTGTTCTGTGGTAATAGACTTGATAGCAACATGACCGGTATTGAAGCCACCCTCGGTTTTCCGGATCACGTTGGAAATTTTACCGACGATCAAAATTGTTCCTCCTGTGACTGCAAGAACTGATTCTGCTGTGGATTTCTTAGCGTGTCTTGCATTGATAACTGCTTTTCCCAATCTCCAAGCCAGGCTTGTTGTAAACATAACAGTTTTATTCAAAACGTCATGTTTTTGTAGACTTGAAATGACCACACCTGCCAAGCAACCCATCTCAACAACTACTTTGCGAAAATAGTTCTCTAGTTCTTTTGCAGTGTCACATTTAAGAACAACAGACCGTCTCCCTTTGGCATCAGCTAAAGTGGAAGGATAGGGCAACATTCCTTCTATTAACGGCAAGAACATTTGTAGCTCGGGAAAGGCTCTCCCCATGCCATCACAGTCCAATACCGGCAGGCTCATATCCGCTGCAACGGTGAATGGCTCAACTGCATTCATACCACCAATCTCTGCACTCATTACACCCACAATTTGCTTCTTGCCCATGAGTTTTGATGAAACATCCGTCACTTGTTCCTGGTTGTATTGGTAATTGTCAATACATACAAGGTTGCCTTCCTGCCGAATAGAATTCCTGCTATCCGGAATGTCTCCATTACTGTAGCCGTCCGAGTACACGTTTTTCATACACTGTAACGCATCTTGACACTCTTTACTACAAAGTCTTTCCTCTGCTATCACAGGCGCACCCATGATTGCTATAATCACTACCAAATCGTTTTCACTGTCAGCTTTTTCCATCATTTTGACTGGATCAACTACTCTAATCTGTTTTCCCTCTTTCAATGATTTTAGCGCTTTTTGTTTCCCTAGATACGGCGGTCCTCCTCCCCCAGAACCGAGTATCCCCGCACCCACGCTGATGCACTCGACGTCAAACTCGGATAAAACCCACTCGCCATCAGAATTGAAAACCGGGCCGTTTGCTGTGGGTTTGCTATCATTCTCCATAAACAGAGACGAACCGGTACTGCTGTAAATCTGCTTGCTAACTTTAATAGTCTCACTTTGTCTAGAATGCTTGTCTATTTGTTTTATTTTGTTTGAAACTAGGTATGTTGGGCGATGTGAAATATCTAAATCTCCAATGACCTTCACGTAAAATTTCGAGACGTTTCCTGGGAGGTATGACAACGGGATATCACCCTCCTCCAACACGTACAAGGATTTTTCTTCCGCCCCGGCTTTTAAAGCATTGTCGAATGCAAGTTGACGAGCTTCTGTTAACAGAGTTTTGTGTACGTTTTCATATATTACTTTTCTTGCTTCCTTCTTGGCGTTTTCTTTTTCTTCTTCGGACATGTCTGGTTTTGTCGCTTCTGCCACCATCCTTTCCATGTCCGGATTATTGGCAAGCTCTTCTAAACTCTTTACGTATTCCACATTTCCTGAGACTTGAGAAAGTGCTGCACCAATAGCATTTGCAACTTCTGAGTGTTTGGGAATAACGAGATCACTTACTCCCAGTAGTTTCTGATTTTTATCCACAAGAATGTGGCCTCCTCCCACTAAAATTGCTGGTAAGTCTTCTGCGATTATTTTTGCTTCGTCGATGCAATCTTCGAGCTTTTGCCTAATCGTTTTCACGGCTTCTTCTACAAAACTATGCTCAAGATGTTGAACGTTCTCAGAATTCCCTACTCTCGAAATCTTCGCTGCAACAGATATATCCGTTGCAGTTATTCGTTTCTCTCTTATGTTTTCAGGGTCTGCGAAAACCAAACTTTCTTCCAGAATTTTGAGGCCCGCACTTTCCGGACCAACAATGACCCTGCCTTGATCCTGTCGCACGTAAGATCCGCCTCCTAGACCAATACTTCTTACATCCGGCATGCTAAAGTTTGTCCTGATTCCACCGATCCTGATTTCTGTCGAAGAGAGTCTTGGAAATCCTTTTGCTATGAGTCCCACGTCGGTCGTGGTTCCTCCAATATCAATGACTATTGCGTCTTTGAGTCCCGAAAGGTACGCTGCGCCCCGCATACTATTTGTTGGTCCAGATGAAAATGCCAGAACCGGATATTCTATCGCAAGCTCCCGCTGGATGATGGTACCATCATTCTTGGTCAGATAAATTGGGCAGGGTATGCCCATTTCGGTCACAGCAAAATTGAACTGTTCGATGGTTTTTCTACAGAGGGGTTTCAGAGCCTCGTTTAGAATGGCAGCATTTTCTCTCTGCAATAATCCTATCTGACCAATGTTATGTGACAATGTTACACTCAGTTCTGAATTATACTCTTTGATTATCCTGAAAACCTGCTCTTCATGTTCAATTCGCACTGGAGAAAATATACCAGATACAACGACGTTGGAAACACCCTTTTCTGTTATTTCCTTGAGAAATGTAAGTATTTCTTCCTTTTCTAATTTGGATATTTCTCGACCATCAAAATCATAACCCCCATTAGCTAAACAAAATCCGCCATTGATGTGTTTCTGTAAATCCTCAGGGATATCCGTGAAGGGTGGAATTTCGCTAGACAATGGACCACAGAGACGGATGACACCAACCCGGACAATGTTCTTTCTTTGAATAACTGCATTCACAAAATGAGTCGTCCCAATGTTTATTTGTGCGAGTGCAATGGGCGATTTCTGAAGTGCGTTATTAATGACGGAAATCAAAGCGTTTTTAACACCGGAAGTGACGTCTTGAGTAGTGGGTGTTTTATAAGAGGCAAGGACTTCCACAGAATCTTTGTCGAAATCAAGGACGACTGCATCAGTGTTCGTCCCTCCAACGTCGATTCCGATCACTGCGCGTTTTGCTGTTGATGTCATCGTGGAGATGAGACAACTAAAAAAAATATAGATTTCTTAAACATACTTATTTTGCCTATTACAGCTTAGTATTCATTTTCATTTAGATGGGGTTGTTTTTATTTCTAAGGACACAAGTTTTATACATGGATTTGTTGTTTTATTAAATATTGAACTTAACGATTTCTAGCACTCCCTAAAATGTGCAAAACCACAAGCATGCATGTTAGCCATTACAAGCACATAGCAAGGGAAAACATAAATTATGCAGTCGTGTTACGGTGCGAGGAACACTGGTTAGCAAGATCCTTTTAAAGTTAACGAACTTATATATTCTTATACATTCTTGTATATTGATGTCATAAAAATCAATTCTTTAAGTACAGAGGAAACATGTTGAAACATGTAAATAATGAGAGCCCTGTGAGTAAAGTATTTTAATACACCTCAATATGGTAATTCTTTATAATGCGTCATCTGATTGATCTAGAAAGTCAAAACGTCGTGTCTCCTGGGGAATACATATCATACACCACCTTTTCTGAAATATCAGGGTTTGTCATTTCAATGTTGTGAAAAAACCGAGATGTCAGCATACTATGTAAACAAATATGATTAAATCTAAAATGTTCAATAATTTAATTTTTTTCTTCAATCAGAAAAGAATCTCAACTATCTTTAATTTTGATTTATGAGAGACAAAGAAAGAAAACAACGTAAAAAAAAATCATTCACGACAATTTTGCAAATTTGAAAATTACTGCTTGCTTGTTCGGGAAGATTTATTCACCCCGAAAAATCAAATTTCCCTCGGGTGGTGCCATCGGAAAATATGATTGCTCTAGGGGGAATAAATCTTTATATTTCCCTCACCATCATGCAATAAATGTATAGTCCTAACTATATGTAAAATGGAAATGACTAAAGAATGACTATTTGCATTAAATACTGATTTATATGCAAAAACATGACTGTATACTCGCAATTAAAAATACCTTAAAACGGAAATCGAATTATTTTCATCTCGGCGAAAATGATTACAGAGAGACAAAAAAATAATGTAAATAAATCTCTCTAACCGCATATTATGCACTTTCGCAATATTTTGCTACTGAATGTCTCGAATGTACGGCGGCGTGGAAGGGCCAGGTGAAAAAAACTCTTATTTGTTCGGACGAATAAGTTATTTGTTCGGACGAATTACGATTTGTTCGGACGAACTAGGATTTGTTCGTACGAATAAGGTATTTGTTCGGACGAATTAGCTATTTGTTCGGACGAATTAGTTAGCTATTTGTTCGGACGAATTAGTTATTTGTTCGGACGAATTACGATTTGTTCGGACGAACTAGGATTTGTTCGGACGAATAAGTTATTTGTTCGGACGAATTAAGATTTGTTCGGACGAATAAGTTATTTGTTCGGACGAATTAGGATTTGTTCGGACGAATTAGCTATTTGTTCGGACGAATAAGTTGTATTTATATAAAACAGCATTTTTGATGAGCAATTTATAAGACTATCTGATCTGGCAATGATATAGATGATGAAGGGGGAGAGGGTCTGTGATCAAGCCACCCCTTTCCTAGAATGTCGTTTTTCCTTCAAATGATAACACCTCAATGTTATACATGTACTAGTCACTGATATTTCAAGGGTGTTGGAACAGGGGCGGCAGAGGCGGTCGCCGCCCCAATAATTTTGCCAAAAAATGAATTCTGAAAAAAATAAGACTGAATTGAAATTTACTAACGGTGATCTGTATTAATTGGAGCGGCGATGATAACGGCGATTTATGTTCAATGGAGCGGCGAAGGGTAACTTCATTGTTTACATAGTCAAAAGTTGGGTATATATACCTGTTTCTGACGTGATTTGACAATCAACAATGAATTAATTAGATAGGTTTGCCATTAAAGAAATATCGTTCTTCAGCTTTGATGACAATTACAAGTTGTAAGTTAGAAACAACTGATATTATATTATGGGCTATAAAAATATATAATATGTCACCACATGATTCACGGAAATCCATTTAAGTCTTTGGAGTGCAACAGAGACTGATAAGTTATATCAAATTTACGCGGACATAATTGGTGCTGATATATGCACATGTGCGGATCCAGAAAATTTTGGGGGGGGGGGGGGGGTCCAAGGGATATCTATGTTTGTCGAGGTGGGGGGGGGGGCTAAGCCTAAGAAATTTGAATTTTCCAAGCTCTAGATCCGCGCATGATGCACATAAACTTCTTTAATATAAATGTGAGTTGAGTTATCTTGACACACATTCTATGTCGTCAAAGGTAAGAAACAAAGATTAAGTGTAACTTTGCTTGGTTTCTTTTATAGTGCCATCAAAAAAGCGACAATATAATTTATCAAATTCAAGAATAATTTGACACACTTAGAATAACAACTTACATGTAAATCTGGTTCAACCCCTCCCCCCCCCCCCCCAACTTATCGATAAAATTCGCCGCCCCAATATGAAATATCTTTCGACGCCTCTGTATTTATACAATATATGACATATTTTGCTGCCAGGATATAAGCTCAAGTCTCAAAATCTGTCACAATTTTGCTTTGCATGTCGATAAAGGGCTGAAGTAGCATTATTTGTTATGGCATAGCGCAAAATTATTTTAAGTTACTAAAGAAAACCTGCGTTGCCTAAAATGGGCATCTAGACGGGGGGCGGGGGCGGCAAACAAAATTATCTTTCAGACTCCTCACCCCCCTCCCCAACCGGGAAAATTTCGTGGATCTGCGCATGAGCTTGAAAACTGATTTAGACTTTTCACATCTGCGTAACCAGGATTATAAAATCTCTCTCTCTCTCTCTCTCTCTCTCTCTCTCTCTCTCTCTCTCTCTCTCTCTCTCTCTGTTCTAATAATTAACTTATGCAGACCAAATATCTAATTCGTCCGAACAAATAACTAATTCGTCCGAACAAATAACTAATCTTAAATTATTTGTCCGAACAAATAACTAATTCGTCCGAACAAATAACTAATCTTAAATTATTTGTCCGAACAAATAGCTAATTCGTCCGAACAAATCCTAATTCGTCCGAACAAATAACTTATTCGTCCGAACAAATAGTTAATTCGTCCGAACAAATAAATTATTTGTCCGAACAAATTCTAATTCGTCCGAACAAATAACTAATTCGTCCGAACAAATAGCTTATTCGTCCGAACAAATCCTAATCTCTCTGAACAAATAGCTAATTCGTCCGAACAAATTAATTATTCGTCCGAACAAATCCTAATTCGTCCGAACAAATAACTTATTCGTCCGAATAAATAAGAATTATTTATTTTTTCATCTGGCCCTTCCACGCCGCCGTACGAATGGGACACCATATAATGTCTGTTTTCGTTGGCCTGATTTGGTAAGCGATGGAGTGCAACATACATGTAGTACAAGCGTGGACCATCGGCCACTGTACATGCTATAAAACATATTATCGTAATAGTTTTTTTTTGTTCATAAATAGTTTGCAATCATCAAAATGTATACAAGATGAAGATTTGAAAACCTTACTTTGTCTTACCTAAATATCAACGACGTTCTATTTGACCGTTGAACCGAGACGATAATATACGGTGACTGGCATACACGTACCTTGGACTTCCGCCTCCCCTTTATACGTTCGCAAATATATATAATTATTTTTTTAATGAATATAAAACAATGTGTCCGAAAAAAACCCTATACATTTTTCTGTATTACAATCAATTTTCTCTATGTTTAAGATATGGAAGGGGAAAAGGGGAATAAATGAAATTTGCACATGTCAAGGTAATATACCTTGTATGTTTCAAACAAATATTTCAATTTTTCTTTTACAAAAGCACAAATTACAGTACCGATCAGACCCAAAACTAACAGAAAGTAAACACCAACTAAACCCTGGGTTTACTTTCGGGGTTGACTCTGCGTTTTACTCCGGGTTTACTAGAGTGGACCCAGAGCAAACCCAAAGAAAACCCAGAGTGGACACAGAGAGTAAACTCGATCAGAAGTATACCCCTAAAAGCAGACGCTACGTCCTTATTCGGAATATACAAGGGGCGGTAAGATGGTAAGATAAAAGACGGGTCTGCTTCACACTTCAGTGCGTACAGTAGACTCCAAAAGCAAACCCCGAGTAAACTCAAAGTAAACCCCGAGTGCACCCAAAGTAAATCCCGAGTGGACGCAAAATTTTCAAAAAGCAGACCCAGAGTATAAACCCTGAGTACACCCCGAAAGTAAACACGGGGTTTAGTTGGGGATCTGATGTTAGGTTGGGTCTGATTGGTACTGTACCTAACGACACCGTGTGTTTATACCCCTCCCCTAGCGGCACGGGGAATTCTTACAGTACCAGGTCTAGGCAACCTCCGTTTTTGAGGATAGCTCAATTTCAAGATGGCAGTAAATTTTTACCATATATGGAAAGTCGCATTGCATTGTGGGTGAAATTATCCTCCATTTTTGGAGGATAGCAGGGGTACATTTCAAAGGCTTCGTGCATATCTTTAATGAAAAAATGCAAGCACCAGACCACATGGAAACTAAAGTTAATGAAATAAACTAATGATTGTATGCGGCGATTTGAAATTCTATGTATAGTATTTTCACAATATGCTTTTAAAGTTTGTACTTCCTGTGCTTGGTTTTTACAAAAAAACAAGACTATTTTCATTTGTTTCATATAATAAAAATCACAAAATGGTGATGTGTATTCCTCTTTCAAACATAATTAAATTAATTCCCATTTAGACATACATAAACGATAGTTATATTGATCTGCTTAGTACATGTACAAAGTAATGTGTGCATACCTTAGGAACTTTGTTACTCTTGTTCCTAAATTGATACATAGGTTATTTATTATTATGAAAAACTAATCCCTCAATTCAAAAATACATTGTCAAATTTTAATCATCAATCATTATTAATATCAATTATACTGTATGTTTAAAAAAAAATGTGAGTCTTTGTCTGAAAAATATTTTTTCTTTAAAATCAGACCTATAATTATTTAAACTTTAATATTTATTAAATATCATCAATAATTATAATTAATGACAGCTAAATAAGGTGATTTTTTTAATTGTCTGATAATTATATTTTAGGTCATAGTTAACTCCCTTTGTATAAACAGAGTTAATTGCCCTTCATTTGAAAAAAATCCACCAGGGGGCGCAACCATCTATCCTCCAATTTTGGAGGATAAAATCTATCCTCCAAAAACGGAGGTTGCCTAGACCTGAGTACAGGGCGACTGAGTTCTAAGTCAGTCAGTTTTTCACATAACTAGACATTTATAATAGGTGTTACAGTTAGGCGGCCGATTCAGCGGACAGACAGAGGACAAGACGGACAGAGAAAAATAGAGAGAACGACGGAAAGACAAATAGAAAGAGAAAGCATCAGACAAACTATAGAGAGGATCTAACAAATGAAATGCATTTTTTAAATTTTAAATTATACATGAGATATGTGTTTAGTTGTGTATTTTTAATCATAACAGAGTCAATCGAGGCATGTAAGATTAATAAAGTTACTAAAATAAAAATATTATTTAAAAAACCCAATTCTTTCAATGCGAGGGAATGTTCTCGAGAAAGTGGAAACTGTGTCACAACGTGTTGCTACCTTTGAAATCTCTACCCTACAACTTTCAAATAAACTAAATCGTCCTGTCCTATTTTCCCCCAATCTGTGATAAATAAGGTTATCTGTTAAATAGTTTAGCTGGGTTGGAATAAATGCTTCACGCCAATATTATATAACAGAAAATCGTAGGGAGAAAATCACCAATCAAGAAAAAGGTAACTACTATAATGATTTTCATTTCAATTTGTATACATGTAATTGTTTATTAGAGTGTAATAAACATTTAAATGTTTACGTTGTTGATTATTGTAGACATTAAATGACATGGAAAACATTAAGGTGATTTTTAATTCAGTATGTTCGCGATTTCACATTTTCCCGCAAACTTAAGGTAAGGTTTGCGGCTCGCATTTTTTAGGAGTTGTACCAAAGTTACATACCATTTTGTTCACTATAGTAAAGTCTTTTTTCTCATGAAATTCAAATGATTTTGCCGGTCCCGTTTTATAACTACAAAAGGTCAAAGTTCATGATTTCAAATTTTCATGTTGATGAAATGTGAATAGTTTCGTGAAAATATGTACATTTTATATGTGACTATAATGGGGGTTGTTTTTGCCTAAAATGTTCGAAAATAATGTCACTATTTATATCATGATTATTTTTTATTAATTTCTAATGTACTATTTAAAAATAGAATAAAATGCAACAAAACTCTTAATTTTGGACTACTATTATGTAAACGAAAACATCTTAATTGAAACTTTTCCAAGTCCACCGATTTCAGGAAAAAAGTATCTTAGTATAAGTGTATTCTGATGTTTCTAAAACACTATTCAAAACCATATAATGCGGACTTCGTTTTTGTGGAAATTGATAAAACGCTTGTATCCTGTTATTTTTTCAGTGAAACTACAAAACCCCGGGAAATAAATAAAACCTGAAATCAATTATGACGTCATATAAATGTTGACGTCATAGTTGGTAGTTGGTGTTACGTCACAATGAAAATCTGTGAGTTATCTCCCTGTAACCGCAAACCTTACCTGAAAGCCAAATATTGTGCATCAATAATAATTATATATGTAACTATTTTTCTGGTATCAATTAAAGGGGTACCCTAACTACTCTGTTCGTGAAGTTTGTTATTCTGACTTTAGTAATGAATAAAGCAAAAAATGAAAACTAATGTAATCATGATGATAATTTTCAATACTCATTTAAAATATAGTTGATAAAATCTTTATTATAATTAGAAAATTCGACTATCCCTGAAATTAAAACCACCATGAACGGTAACGACACAGCAAATCGTGATAAGATTTATCAAAATATCGATTTGTAACCCTGAAATCGGTTCTATTTGGAATATATTGATTATACTGGTGTATGCGCACCAAAATCTTCAAAAAGTGTCATTTTTAACTTCAATGTCATCTATCTTATAAAGTGGGTCTGTGCTCCATATTTATGTCATAGTTAAGGTCTAACAGAAAACGAGCCAATTTTAATCTACAAAAACTGATGACCCACTATACATTGGAAATATCATTTCTATCACAACAATATTAAACTTTTTGGGAAAAAACCCACAATGTTGTAAACTCGTTGTCATGCGTGTATATAGTCGTATGTAGCATTGAAATACATGTACATGTTTGTTACAAGTATGCGTTCGATATATTTAGGGATTTGGGCACATTTGGTTGAGTATTCTATACCACCAAATCTTGAGTAGTGTTTTTCATATTTTCTTCATGTTTGTTGCAATAATGAAACTAACTATCATGAACTTTTGCATGATAGTATTATATTTTGAAAAATATATTTTCAAAAATGAACACAATTAGATCATTGTATTTTCGATAAAACTAATGGCCATTAGCGTAATCTTATTCCCCCATCTTTTTTGCAGTTATATATTTAGTTTTCTTACATTTTATGATGATTGTGTCTGAAGTCAAACGGGTTCCCAATCTTTATTAACTACAATGTGAATAAATCATAGAGTTTTGTAGAGATCATCCTGTAGTGCATGTACATTACTTTCTGTCATTCAACCCAAGGGGAAAAAAATCGTGATTTTTTAAAATAACAATATTTGGGTTGTTAATCAATTGGTTGATTAACTAATTCTAGTGCATGTATGTAGAATAAAAAACGTACTAACACCCCCTTCTTTTAAGACGATTAAGACAAAATTGTACTCTAGTACATGTATGTCATTTCTTTCAAAAATATGAATTCCGAAAAGCTATGTAATATTTCTCCAAACCATTGAGTTTTTAAAATGATTGAAAGTGTCACAACATGTTGTACCTTGAAATAAATCAGTATCTAAACAGTACTTTCAAATGAACTAAATCATCCTACCACATTTTTCCCCAATCTCTAAATAAACAAAGTTATCTGTCAAATAGTTTAGCTGAGGTGAACTGCTACGCGTAGAAAGTGCTTCACGCCAAAATTATGACGGAAATTCGGAGGGAGACTATCACTGATTGACAAAAAGGTAACTTTTATTTTGATCGTTATTTCAATTTGTATAATTTTTATAAATGAGAGTTTAAGAAAGTTGAAAATGTACAAATGTATTAGTAGTTGATAGTTTGTTATCAGTACAATGGATAACTACTTTACAGATACTATCAGTATGTAAAATCACATGAAGAAATAACGGATAAGAAGATAGGGGAATAAGGCGGGTAAAATATCTATAGTAGGATGGATAAGAATTAAAAATACCAACATATCTGTAAACTTTAATGCCTTCTGTTTTATAGAGTGGGTCTGTGTTCCATAATTTTGTCTTAGTCTAATTAATGTCTGATAAAAATGAAGCAATTTCAATCAACAAAAACTTGGGATGATGACCTTTAGGCACCTGATATATTTTTTCTCAAAATAAAAAATAAACCCCCTACCCTATGTAATATAAGGTATGGAGTATATTTTTTTCATAATGAGAAAAATATATAACGTCAGGTGCCTGTGTGATGACCCACTATACAGTTGAAATACTATCATGTATCATAAAAATTGAACGCTTTTGGAAAATAACAACATAGTCCATAAACTCGTGGCCAAAGTCGTATTATGCTAGCATTTTTAAATACATCTGTTTGTTATGACTGAAATGGTTCATAGATTACAGCACCAGTCGTTAGATAACTATATAAGGGATTTTGGGTTGCGGGTTCGATACCACAAAAACTTGAAGAATTTTTTTTTTCTATTTTTTTTCATGTTTGTTTTAATAATAAAACTCACTATTATAGTTAAAAATTCGGCTTTTGCACGATTGCATCATAATTTAAACAAATATATTTATTTGAACAAAATTAGATTAGAAATTGTAATTTTCCATAAAAACTAATGGGCATTTACGCCATTTTACTCCCCCATCTTCTTTACAATTATGCTTTCTTACATTTTATGGGGATTGTATCTGTACTCCGTCAGTGAGGAAACGGGTTCCCAATTTAACTACAGTACTAGTGTGATTAACTAAAAGGCACTATTTTGAAGGAGAACAGCATTTCTGGGTTGTAAATCTATTTGGTTAAATAACTAAAACATGTATGCATATTGCATGAAATAAACGTACTAACACGTCCCCCCTTCTTTCAATCTGATTACCTCTAGATATTTATCCCAGACAACTGCATGGAAAAATAAATTAATTATGCTCTACGCCTGTCACACCGGTACCTACAGCCCTTAACACCCCCTTCCTTATGTAAATTAGATTGGTCTATACACAAAGCTGCACCCCGATTATATCTCTTGCCTTAATAGTAATTGCCAAGACAGCTAAATATAGAATCTTCCAAATCCTGAAAAGTGCTGACAAAGCTTTACTCAGGGACAATTACCTGATAGTGTTGTGAATGGGATTCGAACTTACATGATGCTGAATGGTCAACCAATTGCCAATCAGATCTACTTTAAAAATTTAGATAATCATGATTTTTTGAAGCCATAAACTATTATTTAGTATGTCTACATGTATATAGAGAAACTTCATAAAATTCTAACTTTGAATTTGAATATTTTCCTATATTTTTATACAAAGTCCTTCTTTTAAATGATATTAATAAATTAAGTCTGAAAAAATCCTTTTAAGTCATATTGATCAAGAATCGCTCGTTCTGAATGATTCCTAAAGTGTGAGCCGCATTGTTGTTTCCTGTTTTCCGTTAAACAAAATGATACACAGCGTGTATAAACTTGTTTATCGTAATAAAAACAAGCCCTATAATATTAGCGGAAATAATTTCGAAGTCAGATATAAGTAATTGTAGATCTCTCTTGATTTGCAGTTGGTCTCGTAGATACAATGTTCTTTCTTTGTTATATTCCACAGATGTGCTTTAAAAACCTGACGGGTACCCGCCTGAGGGTCATGATATGGGTGGGCTTTGTGGTGGGGTGTATTGCCAAGTTCATCACGGGCTCCCTCTTTGTCTACAACGTTTATCAAGATGACATCAAGCAGACCTTCAACTACACCCAGAAAGAAAGTAAGGACTGTGTTGTACAATGACATTGACTGTAAACATATTACTAGGATATATGACGGAAATTGATTTTTAAAATAATTAAAGGAGATATACATGTAGTTTGGCGCATTTCTGAATGCATTAATATGTACATGTACTAATATTACATGCATTCCTTTACATGTAACCATTTCTTGATTTTTGCCAAAATCGTTATATAGAACACACAACCTCATATAAGATTTTTACATTATGAACAAGTTTTTTTCAAATTCAACTTTTGTATTAAATTTAATCTTCATACAACATCGATCATTTAGTGGAAATCCAGCCATCTCTTTTGAACCTGGGACTTGGCGTTGGGTTTTTGCCGGGAATGATTTACGACAGGTTTGGACCCACTGTGACGTCACTAGTCGGACTCTTCGTCTCTGTGGGGGCCTACATGCTGTTATGGAGCACCACCCGATTCATTGATTTCTATAAAACGTCGGGAGGATTAGTTGCAGTGTACTTCATGTTCTGTGGTAGGAAGTTTTAATTGTTAAATAAACAAAATCCTGGCATGAAATAAAACCATACGCACAACTATCCAAGTTTACATGTTATCATCTCTGAAATGTTCGAACAAACCCTCATAGTTCTATATGATTCAGTCAATGTTATGTTGCAGGTCTTGGTTCCGTCTTTACTTACATGGTTGCCCTCAACACAAATGTCATCAACTTCTCCGAGAAACACAGGGGTAAAATCGTGGGAGGACTGAACTGCTTCTTTGCCGGGAGTCCGTCCGTCTTCTCCGTGGTGTTCTATCAAGTGATCCAGAAAGCGGAGGATCATGCAGACAGTTTTGCCACATTTATGGCATTTTTTGCAATTCTCTTTGCGGTCGTTGACATCGTCTGCGCTTTGTTTCTGCGCGTATACAAAAAGAGAGATGAAGAAGTTTACACTGTGGACCCTTCAAAAATAGAGGAGGATATCAACAATAAACCTAACCCTAATACTGAGCAGAAATGTGATCCTGTATCTAAACCGGACGTTCAATTGGAGAACTTGTCAGGTGCGGATTCACAAATCGAAAATAAGTGTTGTGCTCCACAGAAATCTCAGAAAGTCGAGCCAAAAACTCTCAAAGAAATTCTGATTGATGTTGATTTTTACCTGTTGATTGGCATGTTTAGTTGTGCATCATCTGTCGGACTCGTGTATCTAAACAACCTGACTGTCATTTCCAAATCAGTCCATCTGGACCATAAAGACCAAGATCTCGTGCTCATTGTCCCCATCACGAACGCTCTAATCAGTGTGACCATTGGCTTCGCTTCTGATTTCTTCCAGGAGAAAATCCAGAGAATGGTCATCGTGATGTTTTCTTGTTTCCTGTATGTGGGTCTCACGGTTCTCGCGATGTTGCTTGGCGACAGCTACACCGCGTTGTGTTTTGCAACTTTCTTTTGTGGGCTGGGAACTGGAATAATCTGGTCCCTTACACCAACAGTCATGAGTGAAATGTTCCACATCTCAAACCTCGGAAGGAACTGGGGTATCGCTCTGTTGTTTGCGGCACTGCTTGGAATGGCTGGACAGTATTCTTTCGGGGCTCTGTATGATGAACATAAACCGGAGAACGAGTTGTTTTGCTACGGTCTGCATTGCGTGGCCGGGGGGCTGGGCGTGTGCGTGGGCTTCTCTGTCCTTGCCGTGGTGTTTGGCATTATCTTAATGATTCATCGGGGTATCAAATTATCTCGCTAGGAAAGTTTTCTCAAAGCGAACAATTATGATACAAGAACATTATATAAATGCTTATTAGAGTAATGTGGAAGCTCTGTATATTACAATATCCCGGTTGGTTTTTGTTTAGACCGCTGCATGCATATCAAAATAAACTGACGTTTATATTTGCCATTTCTTTCCTAATTTTGAGTTTAATATAATGTATATATTACCGCTTTTCCTGAGAAAAAGCTGACATAAAATGTACCATTGTGCTCTCCTCATTAATTTTTTATTTCCTCCAAATAACAGGGAAATGAAAATGAAAAAGAACGAATGAATGAATGAATGAAAAGCTCTTGTATACGAAATGTGACTATAAAAAGTTATAGAGAGCATCCTTAAGTGAAGGGTCTACAATGTTCATTTGATAAGCCACATCCCATTCTAACTGGAAATAGTAAGAAAAAACTAACTACGAGGGTTGTTCGGAAATTATTGAGACATATACTCTTCCTCCACTGAGATAAAACATGGAAATTTCACCAAATAGGAACCCAGGATATCATCTATTAACGTGAACATTTTGTAGTCAACAACACCATTAGGTCATTCCTGGAAAGCTGACAAACTTGCCTACGTCCAGTGACTCGAAGCAACCCCAAACTCATCGTGCTGGCGCAACGTTATTTTAACGAGTCTCCTTGCTCCTATATTTCAAACACCTTACAAACGAGCGGAAAATAGGAATTTTTTTTCATTTCTTATCTTTTGTTTTTATTTCAAGATACCAATATTAACATATTCTCTCTATTCTTGATTTTTTGTGAAAAAAAGTCGAGTTATTTCTACCCAAGAGTCATCTTACTGTGAAACGTCTCTTACAGTCACTCTGTACATATTTTAGAATTGTTGAAATCAGTTCGTGTGTAAGAAGTATTTGATATTTAGTCCCTTTTGTTTTAATTCTAATTGAATAATCAGTTAAATAAACGATTAACTGAAGCTATTTGCCCATTTCCATCGTATAGTTTTTGTTTAAAGCAATATGAGCTGCATTTTCATGTCGAATTTTTTTTTCACGATAATATTATTTTCTTCAAAAATGAAAAAAGATATGATGGTTTTTAAATGTCTGTTTGCCATATTTTTGTGTGAAAAGTCGTTTAGAAGCATTAATTGGGGCAAAATTGAATTATTGTCGTTCTGTACAAAAATTGATCTGCTATATATTCCTTAGAAGAGAAATTTTTCTTCTGACAAAAATTGATGGTTTTTTTCAAATCTTATCTATCATAAAAGTTTAAGCTACATGCAGATTTATCATACTAGCAGGTTTTTGCAGCAAAATAAAATTTTAAAAATACAGCTCATATTGCTTTAAGCAATTGCTTGGCCTGAAAAGGTCTTCTTCCGAGATTTCCATCAATTTGATGTATATTCGCTGCGCCGCCTTGACGTCAAAATTCAATAAACCGTCTTGGTGCTTGGTAAATATATTTGTGCTATCTTCGTGTTTCAACTCGAACACCAGTGAAACTTGCACAAAAGTAAATCACAATAAATAGCAACAAAAACCTATATATAATTTGATTTCTTTTATCATTAACTGTAGGTCTACCTACACTTAGCAAGTAGATGTTTAAGTTTTTTAATGTCAGAGTTTATGCATGCGCCGGGTACCCCGACCACCGACTTGTTTATGTACCGTTGTAAACAAAATATTTAATATTTTTTAATAATTTTTATATTACTTTGTTCAATTATTTGTTGGGGTTTCTTCAATGTTCATGCCAATTATCAACAAAATTCGTCACCAAGAAAGGAAAATATTTGTGTTGTCTCAATAATTTCCGAACAAACCTCGTATAAGATGTTATGATTTAAAAAAATAATCTTTCCAAGGACCAATGGGTCAGGAAAGATGAAAATTATATCAAGGACGTGTAATATAGTGTAAATATAAATCAATACAGACCACTAGAAACAATAAAAGTAGGAATAGGTTGACATCGTATAATTACTATTAATAATACAATATGTGATGTTTCTGTGCAAGTAGTCTTTCATTGACATTTTAATTCTACAATTCTTGCATTTTTTATACTACAATGCAGGCATTCTTATGTGCTTTTTAGTTGACGTTTGTTCAAACCATTATACCCAGTACCAATCATCAGGCAGTTTTAATTTTTTTTAAAGTAAGAATTAATGAAAATGATTACTTTGTAACTGTCACTTTTAGAGTGAGCGATGTGGCGTATGGGCCTTTTGTTATATTATATTATTATCCATCATATAATCATCTGAGTAAGATACCAAGATATATCTTATCAAGTTACATGTTAGAAACCACTAGGTATACAACTGTACTAGACCATTCTCGATTTGCACTTACCACGTGTTGACATACCATCACCGCATGATTATTTGTTATTCGATATTCATTTACATGAACATGTCACAATTAAAGCAATTAAAGCAATTTGTACCGTATTCATAGTTTTAGAAACACGATTGATCCTGCATTGTATTTCCCATCAATGGCCGCATATATTCAAAACCAGACCATGTAACTTGACTCGGAACTACTCAAGAACACGGCATTCGGTTGGGGTTGAATTTTTTTGAAAAAGATACATTATCTTCCTATGCTTCCTTTTGTATTCCTAAAATAGCAAATTCTCGATCCGCTCTCTATTTTGCCAGTCTTTGCTTAACTTTTAAAGAACTAACTCATTTAAGACAAATACATGTCTATCATTTAAAGCCATGTTTAATCTCCGCCTCCAACCACAAGTATTCGAATAAAACATCGCGATATATAACAGTCAAATAAAATATCAATCTTTTCCACATTTTATTGAAATTTGTGTAACACAGATACAACGAGAAGAAAACATTTGACGAAAAGCGGAAACGAATTTGGCACACAAAGCTTACACAGGATAGCCTAATAAATAGATTCATCGCCTGCGGGCGTTACTCAAAACACAAATAGGAAAATTAACAATATGTAACAAAGTTCCCATAGGTAGGGAAGTGCAAAAAGGGAAGGCTTTAACAGTAAAAGTGAGCAAATCGTTTAGAAATACTGATCATTCTTCAAAAACACATAAACCTCTTTGTCATAATCTTGTAAAACATATATTAAAAAATCTTTAAAACTGCAACGTTATAAATTTCTGAAACAGGAAACCTTTGAGCAAGTTAACTTTCAGTCATGTAACATTCTCTCAATATATAAAAATATTTCTTCAAAAAGTTAACAAACAGAATGCATATTGCAAAACAAAGTAATACTGATTTTTAATCGTCAAACATTCGTCATAGAACCTTAGATAAGTTTAATACTGACATCGGCTCAAGAACCAGTGCTGATCGAAATGATCTTCATTGTGTCGCTTCTTTTTTTCGAAATAGAAACAGAAGAGACCATCGGCCAACCAAACATCTCAGTTATATCATTCACATGATTGATGTAAAAAAAAAGTTTACAACGATGTTGTGATTTATCACAGTTCAAAATGACTACACTTACAATAAATACAAATAAGTCTTTTCAGTTCTATTTTGCCTTGAGTGATCATCCGTGTAGAACCTGTGCATTCATGCCGTCAAACACGTGCTTTTTTCCACTGATAATATTCATCCTAAGATCTGGGTTCTGCTCCCTAAACTGGCTGTGGAAGTTTCTCCTAATGTCCGACTTTGAGAAATTATCCTGGATAGCTAGCAACGTTGATTGGGGTCTTGGCATCCCGTGTCCAGGCTCCCACCTAAATCTGTCGTCGCTTTTATAACTTATGTGATGGTATTTCGGGAACTGGCTTTCGTAAGCGGTTTGGAAAGTATATGAATGACGTAGGTTTGACGGAGCAAAGTTTGATGACAAGCTACCAAATTCGTCTCTGTATTCTGTATCTGTGGTTGAGAAAGGTCGCCTTCTGGGTCGACGGGGAGAGAGTTCTACGTCATTTGTCATCTGGGTGCTTTCCTTGATAACAGGAGCAGGGTCAGGCATCAGGAACGTAGGCTGGGGTCGTCTTGCGGACCCTTCGTTGTCCTTTCGGTACTCTGCTTGTGTGCTCAGGTATTGGGTCGTGTTTGCCTTATCGCCTGCTTTGTTTTCCTTTCCTTCTGCCATCGCGGCACTAAAGGTGCGGAACTTTCCGTCTTCCCGACTGCTGGCGATGGTCACACTATCCGAAAACGATACAGACTTCGACAATCCGTTTCTATTTCTCAACTCAGCAGCCGACCGTACGTTCTTTAATTTACTATTTTCCACAGACATCAGATTAAGAGGTTCGTTTCTGGCAGCTGGTGTAATTTTGTAATCTTGAAGGAATTTATGAGTATTGAAACTATCACCCATGTTACTCTCAGTTAGAACAGTTTCCCCTTCTTGAACTTTGACTCTTGCATTTTCTACAGTTGGCTGAAGGATTCGTTTTTGAACGTTCTTGAGTTCATTGTGTGGTAAGATAACTTCTCTACTCTCTCGCCTATCCCCTGCAAGATTGGGCTGACTAAGACTAAGTGTGCGCACGCCTCGAAACGCATCTTTCATGTCCCGACTTAACTGCGTTGGCAAGTACGCTGCATCAATATGGCTGTGCATTGTATTCATGATTTCCGGTCCACTCGTTTCGAGGTCGTTCATGGAGTGAGCCAGGACTTCCGGACTGTAGCTTGTTTTATACAGGCCTGCACGTTCTTCGTTGTATTTCCCTTCGTGTCCGTAAAAAGTTCGCGGCTTTTCGCTTTCGTGGACCTTTTGCATTTTATGGTTCATTGCCGAAATTTCATGGTGTACCTTCTCTGACTCTAGAACTGCATATCTATTCTGAGCCTCTACTTGTTGAAATGTCTCATCCTGAAAAAAATATACGCATGTATTAATAACATACAAATAAACTTTCTAACGTTGTTAAAGTGACTGTGTAATATGTGTAAGGGAAATGCATGTGTCGTCTATAGAATTTGATCAAATAAAATTCGGTAAACGACACATGATTTCTTATGCTCCGTCAGAGAAACAGGTGCCCAACCGAAAAAGATAGTTGCTCAAGAAGTCATCACTTGAGGAATTTGATTCCAACTTTCCTTGGAAAATACCAAGAATACTACAGGGGTTTTTTTTGTCAGAAGACTCAACTTTACCTGTCTTTGCTTGGTTGTTTGTAGGTAGTTTTCCGCAGTGTCCTGAGGCACGCCGACCACTGGGGGACAGGGGATGTTGTCCGCGGGCTGTCTCTCTTTCTGTTGACTGACACCATCCAGGTTTGGTTTGGGGTGAGCGACGTCATCCAACTCCTTCCACCGCAGTCTCTGCATGTGTCTGTTTTGCTCCTCAGTGGTATCCGGTAGACTGACGTACTCTGTTCCGTTCCACAGTCTGTGTTCCTCTCGCTCACGTAGGGTCTTCCGTCTGTAGTGTATGAAAATCAGAAAATTTAGTTGGCTTGCAAGTTTTAAAAACACATGTTAACATATATTAAAAACTATCAAAATCCAAAGCGCATCTGACATCATGATAATTTCTTAATGTTCGAATACATATGTAATTCGACCAAAACAGTTGAACTGTTAGTTCTTAGTGTATGTACTGTTTCATATCCCGTTGAGATTGCATGTTCGCTAATATAAGATACATCACTTCAACGTCCTACCAACATGTGTATCATTCATATAAATGGTTTCGGATTACAATGACAATTTACAAAGTTTTCACTATAAGTATAGAAAGTGCAGATTCTTACGGGACGTAATCTGTGTTTTCGTCCTCGGTTGGGTTTGGTTTCTGGGGTGGTGGACGAGGAATAATAGAGCGGGCGATCCTTCCCTCAAACGGGCGGGGTGGATCAAAGGTGTTCGTTGATCTTGGATACTAAAAAGACATAAAGAAGATTTTAAGAAAATTGAATATCATCAAAGATTCATTTCTAACTATTACTTTTAATATAATCAGGATACCAGTTTATTATCCTCAACGCCGTATATATCCATGGCTCGTTTCTTGTCATCCAAATTATCCAACTTCATTGGATTCAGCGGACCCAGGCCGGTGTTGTTCAAATCGTATGTCGTTTGCCATTGGTTGCGCTCAATGTTGCGCAGTGCATTGGCAGACTTATCAGACAGTTTATCCGCGCGATCTTGTAGATTTGGACAGACAACTTTGAGAGGAGTTGGGTAATACTGTTGTCTTCCTCCGTGGGCTTTTACCAACTGCAAAAATATTATCAATATTTTACCTGTTTATGCACATGTAACTACCAGACAATAATGATGAAAGCAATAAAATGTTTTTATACAATAAATTCAAAGACACGTAAACTGCATCGCACCTGATGGAATCCCTCTTCGCCGGACCATTCCAGTGCTAACTTCTCAGACTCTTTTGGAACATATTGTATCTCCCTACGATCTCCATATCCTATAAAGATAATTACAATGTACATATTTGTAAATCATTTCATTGAATTTCATTTTTAACAAGCAAAAAATAAAACAACAGGTAAAAAGTCATGTGAATTATATAAAACTGTGATATTTGATTCAAAATCTTGTTACCTTTGGTTTTGTGTATAATTTGGACATCATAAGCTGTAGCTGGCATTTCGGCATTAATCGGTTGTTCTCGGCGCGCCTGCACTCCCCGTTTTGCGTCTTCCGGTGATTGGAATGTCGGGAAGACGGCGTAGCGCGGGATGTGTGAGCTGTAAGGGTGTTCCGCCGGGAAATCTTTGTTTATCATAACATCTCTAAAATACAACGAAAAATGTTAGAGCATATCGTTTACAGTTACTGCATATAATCCATTCTTTCAGATTCCGTCAACGACGAGAAATTGTATAATTTACGTCTTTGAATTTCAACGACCAAAATATCAACGTACCCCATTTTCATTACTTGTGGTCTTGGTATTCTACAACATGAAATATATCAGATGAATATATATCATAAAAAAGATATGCAGTTATTCCTTGTCAAGTTAATTTTATATTCTCCTCTATCGAAAGAGGACTTTTTTCATCTCGCTTATAAATGCCTAAACTGTCCCTGCCTAAAATGCATTGAAATTAAAAAATAATTGTTACGCTAATAGTATTACATCTGAATATTTGTACAACATATTTCAGGCTGTGTTATTGTTTGAGTTCGAAAAGATGAATAAATCCTTGGCGAAGACGTGAAGCTATTATAAATTTGGTGCATTTAAAGCATTGGTGTTGCTCAGTTAGAACTGAAATGAGGTAGGCCGGGTGGGTAGGGGGTTGGAGTACTTACAATTCGTCGTTGCTGCGAATGTTGCTGAGTTTGAGCTGGGTCAGGGAGTAGTCCTGGTTCACCGGCTTCCCGCTGTAAGTAATTCATCAATAGATATAAAGCATGAATAATCCATGTGTTCGTTTACGTATCAAGCACTGATGAGTAAAAATTGCAAATTCATTGACCTCATTTATAATTGATGCTTTAGTACTGAGTCTCTCTCTCTCTCTCTCTCTCTCTCTCTCTCTCTCTCTCTCTCTCTCTCTCTCTCTCTCTCTCTCTCTCTCTGAGTACTTAATTTTTGTTTCACGAACATTAATACTTAAGTTTTCTTACTCAAATAATCCACCTATCGGGCGCGCACCTGCATTTAGAAACTCTGTGTACATATAAAATAGGTAATATAAGCATTTTGTGGTGCACGAGAACGTTATCTTAAATCTGTTTATCTAAAAGTGTTAACTTTCGTCTTCTGTAATCGATGACTCTGAACGATTCAATAAAGTAACGTTGTTTGGTGTCCATTGTGTGCATTTAAAGCGTCCGTCTCGCACAATTAGAGTGACTAAAGTAGAGAAATATATGATCGTACACTTAGGAGGGAGAGGGAATAGTGTCTAAAAAACCCACATTCATTTAATATCATATTTACTTTATGCACGCTTCATAAATTGATCATTTAACTGTTGAAGCCCTCTAAGGCAAATTTCCACTTCTCCGCTTTTCGTTTAACAACATTCAGTGCATTTAGATTCTCAGCGATTGTAGTGTAATTGATTTTCTGCTGTATTAATCGCAGAACATCCTGGTTACATATATATAGGAAAGGTTCACGGCAATCCTGTCTATGTCATCATCAATGGACGCTTATTCTCTCTGATAGATAAGTTGGTTTGAAAATTTTGTACACAGACATTGCTTATACAGCTTGTCTGTTAGTTTGAGCTATGGGTGTATGGGTGTCACGTATGCACCGAAATATTACCTTACATTGCAAATACCATGACTTTCTGAATTTCCCAGTTACACTTGCATCTTCATCCCCATTTGTTAATACATTTATGAAATCGATATATACAGCACATATTAAATATTAAAATCGTGTGGTACTTTTCCGTGTCTAGTTCAGTTAAGGTTTGTACCAGTTATCATCCATTATTTACAACAAAGGTAATCATCATTGTACTGTGTCGATCCGGGACTCTATACTGGACTGTAACGATTTGTCTGGGTGTATTCCCACGTGGGCATATAATAAACACTTTCAAATACTGGGTCAAATACAAGATACCATGTTTCTAAGAAACGAAGTATGAATGACAAAAAACCCCATCAAAAACCATATTTTGTTGCCGGTTGATAATAAAACGGGGGGGGGGGGGGTCCGTACATGTGATGACTAAATGAATGCTCATAAAGTACTCAATTCCAGAAAGAGCTCTTGATTACCCTTAATAGGGAAGTTTCGTAGGAGAACACGTATCTGTACAACCCAGCCATATTTAGTGTATCGTGAAAAATATGATTGTACTTTTTATCTTAAAATTCAAAGATATCTCAAAACTGGTGCCGTGTATGGTAGATAAAATAAAATCATAATATTGTGAGTGCTGTTGATAGCAGATTTAGATTTCCTATATGAATAAATAAGGTCCATATATATGAAGCTTACGTATATTTTTATCAGTTCAGCATACACACAAATCAAGGATTTAATACCCATATCAACGCACCTGCTGCCATACGAAAATGTGCATTGTCTTTAATAATAAATCAATCTCAACAAATTAAAAGTTCTTTTTTTATATTGAATTTTATGTATAATCTGTAACAATGTGAAATTAACATACAAGTAAAAATACAACACTTACGTGTAGTGCCATGTCGGTTCCCCTTGGCCCCGATTCCAAGCATTGATGTTTTCTTTCAGTTTGCCCGACCCCCATTCCGTGGGCACCTTGGGGTTGTGGTCGACGGGAGGAAACAACTCCAGCGACGTCATGACCTCAGTTGTTTAGATATCCTCCCAGAACTTGTTGAAATAATGGATAATTACATCGATGTCTAGCAATTGTCTGTGTCGCGTCTCTCGTTGCTAAGACGTATTCTTATGCAAATGAACCCGAAGCTACTGCGATAATCCGAGACAAGGTGCGTTTTCCATTCAGATCCATGATAAATCTTTAAAGTTCCGAGTGGGTTTTTAAAGTTTTAAGCCTTCTATTTAGAAGAGTTCGACTTTCAGGTTGAAATTAATACCGATATATTTAAATGCTTTAAACCATTCAATTTAAATCCATTTCCTGCGAGATAAAACAATCTGTTAAGCTGTGAACAGCAGATCAGTGGAATTCTATACCTGATCAAACATTTGTATTGTGGTTTTCGGCGGATCTCAATGTGCTAAATATTCAGATATTTTAATGCATTTTAAAAGTTTAATCATTTGTAAATTCTTCAACCAAATTAAATAAATGCACGTATTACTAACTATACATGTGTGATTTCGTTTGTCTAAAATCAATGATAAAAAATACTGACATGATATAATATACTCTGATCTGATCAATATAGTTATTTCAATATTATACTCGTAAATTAAACTTTATTTTTATGCTAACACGTGTTAGTGGTATATATTTCAAACCTACTCGGCAAAAAAGGGACTCAAAGTTTAAGTTTAATTAATAAATTGATATTTTATTAAAAAGATAAGGGTAAATTTGCTATAAAAATGGATCGAGAAGCATGCAAAAATATAGTGCTCGTCATTATAAATCAAGGAACAAGTATATATAAATAGTTCATGTACATAGTAAAGTGCACGTTAAGAGTTTTACAAAGATCATTTAACGAACTTTATATAGGACTTAAAGCAAAGATTGAAATTCTTATATGTATTTTTCTAAAAAGTTAAGTAACTGTGTATTCAGTATAATATATGTTATATACACGTAATTCTTATATGTTTCAACCCGCTCTTTGATAGATGCGGTAGGCACTGCCGGTGCTTTAATATTTTTGTTAGTTTTAGTTTTATTCATAAAAAAACGCAAATGAAATATCTTCCACTAAGTTTTTTCTTTAATTGGCTAAAAAATGAATTATGGTTAAAAAATTAAAATAGAAAGAGCATGAAATTGTAAAAACTGATTTGCTTTATAAACGTCCCAAAAACAGCAGTTATTTATTGAATAATTTTTTTTTTAAATTAAATTTTCCATCATGTTTAAATTCTTACTGTTTTCCACATTTACGATGTCGAAAAAAACTGAGAAACTTTTTCAGAAATAAGTTTCCAAACTAACTCTTTATATCTAACTTTGACATTTTTTCTTTTTTTTTTTTTTTTTTTTTTTTTCTAACTGGAGCCATTCAGATCGGATCTCATTCAGATCGGGTTTGGTGTTCTTGTAATACCCAACAAAAACATTGCAAACTCGTGTATCTCAACTATCTCATAATTTTCATCATAAATATGGCAAAATAAAAGCCTAATTCTTTTATGCACTGGACTCAAATGATGGTGAATGATAAAATTACGAAGACGGAATGCACTGAAAGAAGTTAGCTTGTTGAAACTTCGTTTTCAAAGCAGCAGAAGAACATTTTGTTCCAAAAACAGGTAAAACAAAAGCCAGCTTTTAAAACTTTAGCTTTGTCAGCTTGTGGAAGATTAATTTGATACCGATAGGTACAATGCAGCATGTAGCAGAACTACAAAATAATAGTTAACTGAATGATTGCAGAAGGTCTGTTAATGTTTACATTCATTAGATTGCAGCTGGATTGTAAACTTTAAAATGACAAGTTTGGAAATTCATAATACTCACCTCATTATTCTGTAACAAGCACTCTCCAATGATGAATAAACATCTTATTCTTCAAAATATAGAATCAAATTGTGTACTATAACCTTCTTGTAACAATTTATATTTTAATTCAGCTTTATACAGTTATACATGTACATTGTATATACAAGCAATGCCTTTTTTTCAGACAGCCCTTTTGCCATGAGCAGCTCTACCATGGAGCTGACTTTTCTGGGGACAGGCTCAGCCTACCCCTCCCCATCACGTGGGGCATCCTGTGTCATCCTCAAAATGGGTATGTCATGTGTATTCTCATATAATATATCAAATAATGACTTGTAACTAATTATGTGTTCTATCTGTAAATTTGGGGTTACTTTGAATTCTGAAGACTAATATAAACTGTTGAATTTTCTTTTTAATATTAGATATCTAGCTAAATTTGTATCATTAGACAAGTATGTATCATATGTATTGTATATGTATGACAATTTTAAAATTTTAAAATATCGAAGTCTTGAATAGTTCAAATTAGGTACCCAGAGTTTGCTTTACTACTCTAAGTTGAATGTAAATTCTATTTTACCATTTAAATCCTAACAGTATAATTACATCCTTATGACTGTCAACTAAATTTTACTGTCAGTGGTGTCTTCATTTTTTTAATATCTACAGATGATGGTTCCTGGATGTTTGACTGTGGAGAGGGTTCACAGATTCAGCTACAGAAAAGCAAGGTCAAAGCTGGGAAGGTCAACAAGATATTTATATCTCATCTCCATGGTGATCATGTATGTAAAAAAAAATGGATTAGCATCAAAACTTACAATTAAATGTTTCCTCTGCTGCAGTGTTTTCAGCTGCTTCCATCCTTCTATTATTAAATTTTTACACTACAAACTGATATAATTCTTAAAAGTTCAAGTAAAAGTTTATCAACAGTGATATGTTAAAATAATTTTTTAACTCGTAAATTGTATTTTGAACAAATGAAATACATGTAATCAACATAAGACTTTCAAACCATACAAAAAGATCTTTACTATGAATAAAAATTTATGGTTTCGATGCATATACAGTAAAATACGCTTATAACGAAGTCCCAGGACGGCAATTTTACTTCATTGTAAGCATAATTCGTTATATCCGTCAAGTTTACAACATGTAATAAAGTCACGGGGAATGAAATTCACTTCGCTGTAAGCGTCAATTCATTATAAGCGTGTTCGTTATAACCGTGTTTTACTGTAATATCTAAAAGTTATCTACCAGTAAAAGACTGTTAATTGTCATATAAAGTATGTGTAATACGGGACATTTTGAAATATGATTATTTGATAGATGTTTGGGTTGCCTGGGCTGCTGTGTACGATTAGTGGAAACAACCAGAGGTCAGAGCCATTAGAAATCTTTGGACCAGTGGGACTGCGGAGATTCATCAGGACCAGTCTAGAGCTGTCACGAACCAATCTGGGATTCTCTTATATTGTTCATGAGATGAAGGTGTTACCATGTCAGATACCACCTGATGTACAGGTATCACATACTAGTATCAGTTATGTAGTGGTAATTATACAGGTATCACATATTGGAATCAGTTATGTAGTGGTTATTTTACAGGTATCACATATTAGTGTCAGTTATGTAGTGGTTATTATACAGGTATCACATATTAGTATCAGTTATGTAGTGGTTATTTTACAGGTATCACATATTAGAATCAGTTATGTAGTGGTTATTATTCAGGTATCACATATTAGTATCAGTTATGTAGTATTTATTATACAGGTATCACATATTAGAATCAGTTATGTAGTGGTTATTATACAGGTATCGCATATTAGTATCAGTTATGTAGTGGTCATTATATCTTAAGACTGGAGAGCTGCAGATATGGTCAAACATCTTATATATTAATTGTGAACAAAATCAGCTGAAAGAATTGTAGCTCTTCAGCCTGTTGTTACAAAAAATCAGAGACCTATAATTCTGAAGTTGATAATTTAAAACTTATAATTTTCTTTAGTGGTAGATGTATCAGTTTTAAAATGCTCCATATATTGAAAATACATGTACTGATTTACATGAATGTAGAAATTTATGCTTAAGTATTCTGTATAATTTTCTTTTTAATTAGAAATGGAAGATAGAAGATTCCTGCAATGAGCAGAGATTACATCCAAATGAAAGGAAAGGGTGCCTTATTGAGGCCGACTCAGACAATGTCTGGACACTGTAAGTACTCATTGTTTGTTATGCATAGCTCCCAATCACACCTCTTTTATACCGGTATATATTATTTGTAATAGAAGGAGTGACATACATCTCATTGGATGCACAAGTCATGAATCTATATTCAGTCATATTTAGAAATGTAAAATCTGGTTTGTTGGACTATATTGCCTCTATTATGCCAGCAATTATATTACATCAGGAACTTGAATCAATTTTGGCATTGTTTAATTGAAAAGCACTGAAATCTTGTTTTAATTAAGGGTGTCTTTAATAGTTACAAAATCAACCTTCAAAAATTAAGAATTTCATGCATCAAAATGATATGTATTTTTAGAGTTGTCTCTACTTTAGCCTCTGTACTGGTTAATTTTTATTGTATCTCCCTTTAAGCCACCATACAGTTTAATTCCACAGGCACCTGACATTATTTATTTTTCTTGTAATAAGAAAAATACCCCTACCTAATACATGTACTATGCAAAAAAAAATAACATTATTTGCCTATTGTTAAAGGGGCATGGTCACGATTTTGGTCAAAAATTATTTTATAATTTTCATGTTTACAATGCTTCAGTAAGGCATTTTTCATAGGCAACCAAAATTTTAGTGTCATTTGTTGAGTTATAAGCGAGTTACAGAGCTTGCAATTCTTTGCTATGTAAACAAAGCTTTCGTTTACATTTTGAATGTTCAAGTGAAAATTCCAGTTTTAGAAATAAAATGAATGTGTTAAACGTTACAAACTATTTATTTTATGCTTAGGATGAATAAGAAGATCAACAAATCAGCTTGAAAAAGAATTTTTACTGGTATATTGAGCCTTTGTAAACAAAAACAGGGCACGAGCCTTGTTTACATGACAAAGAATTGTGAGCCCTGTATCTTGCTAATAAATCAACGACTGGCTTTCAAATTTCGTTTGACCAGTAGAAATGCATTTCTAAAGCATTGTAAATAATAAAAACATAAAAATAGAATTTGACCAAAATCGTGACCATGCCCCTTTAATGCTGCCTGTAAATGAATTTTGAATCTACCTGTAGATTAAGCAATGACAAGATCTCAGTGAAAGCAGTTTACCTGAAACACAGGATTCCATCATTTGGTTTCTGTATCCAAGAAGCCGCATCACCTGGAAAGTAAGCACTGTTCATTTGATAGTTATGCCTTAAACATATAATTGCATCTCATGCGATAATGTACATTTTCATTCCTTGAGACAACTTTATAAGACCATTATGAAAATTATAGACATTTCTCATTCTGACTGTACATTTGTATTTTGAATAAGATTAATATATTGTTTAAATTATACATGTCCTTAGAGGGCCCATGATTGGTAAATAAATAATAAATATAAACATATTGACATTGAAAGTTAATAGATACATGTATAGAAGAAAGTAAGACTAAGCAAGGTCACTTGTTAGAATATGATACTGCAGAACCATATATTCATCAACCACTTTACATGTAATTATTGTTGGATCTGAAGTTACTATGGCTGAATGTGTCAGATTAAAAAGTTACTATTTATGTCAGGTGTGACAATAAGTGCACTGTTCACCTGTGAATGATACAGTTAAATATAAGTTAACCCTTTTTGGGATGTATATATTCTATCACAAATTACTCTCACATATACACCGTACAAGACCACTGATTTAAGGCAGGAAAAATTCCAGTAGAAGTTAGTTTTTATCCTATTGAACGATTTGTTTCCTTTAGACTGGATCTATCCAAACTGACATTACAAGGGGTGAAGCCTGGTCCATGGTGTAAAGAAGTGAAAGAGGGCAGAGTTGTCACACTACCAGACGGGAGAAAGGTATTTGTTTTGCAGCATATTTCACAAGTACCAGTATTTAGTATTTAGTACACAATGTATTTACAAAACACTGCAACTTATCAAACGTAAATTGTCCTTGCTAAATTATTAAAATTACAATTTCTAATGCAATAGAGGAGAAGCTACTCAGTGGCTGTAAATATTTTTTGGTAAATGAACATTATTTTCACAGGTTGACCCTGCTGATGTGGTGGGACCCCCAAAACCTGGTCGCAAGGTTATTATTATGGGGGACACTTGTAATTCCTCGGAGATCTACACAGTGGGAATGGATGCTGATGTGCTTGTACATGAAGCCACTCTACAGAACTCACTCAAGGACATGGCTCTAGAGAAGGGCCACTCCACACCAGGTAAAATTATAATTAACAGGAGAAACAACTCACTGTATTAGTAGGGTGCACATGTTGATGCAAAGAGAATTTTACTTATGGACCACCTGCTGCACACTGCGATCCCAGTGGAATCATTCCATTTTGTCGGGTTTTTAATTAAGTACTAGTAATTTACAGAAAGATATTATTTCATAAATAGATGACTTTTTTTAATAAACAATTTTGAAGCATGAAGAGCACGGTGATTTTTGTTGTGATGTAAATTTAAAGTCCTTGATTTATAATCATGTATGACTCTTTTTAGATTTTTTTTTTAAGTATAAAAGCTACTATAAATCTTATGTATTAACAATGGACGAAACGTTTTGAATATTTATGAATTGTTGATATTTTAAGCTAGCTTCTTCACATTGAGATTGTATTGATAAACTGTACCCTTACTGAAATATTGCACTTCTGATTTCATGTTATCTTTTACTGCAAGGAAGACACATTATATGCAATAAGTGTATGTGTCCTTATTATAGATTTTATCATTGTAACTCGTGCAAATGTGTACCTAGAGGATTGCAATAGTTTTCTTAAAGTACATGTACATTTGTATTCAAATTTCAATGAATTTTTAACTTCTCATATTTTAAATGTAAAGAATGTTACTGTGTAAATCTTTTGGGGTCACAACATCAAATGTCATGTAATACTTAAACATTCTTCAGAGTCTTGTTCTTAACAAATATTTTAGTACATTTATATAATTACCAGTACTTGTATTCATGTAAAAAAAGTAGGAGAGAAATGTGTTTTCATTGATGCATCTATATTATTTGATGTGTGGTAACATTTTCTAATTCACATGATAAATGATTCAAATGTTCAAGGTGTAAGGCTTTATTTCAGCATTCAGACTGTTAACACAGAGTACTTTCAGTTCTTTGATTCTTTCAGGAATGGCTGCAGAGGTTGGCAAAGACCTGAGGACTAGACTACTTGTGCTGACCCATTTCAGTCAGAGATACATGCCTGTGTCTGATGAATATGAGGTAGATGGCGTTAGAGATCGGAGACTATGTTTAAATAATTCATTGGTTGATTGACATCATAAATTTTTGGTAAAGTTGCAAAGTTCATGTGGAGAAAATGCTTAAAATAAATATCTTTTTAAGGCACACCATAAAATGGTCATAACTAATGGTATTAATGAATATTGTAAACAAACTGATTATTTGTGTGGCTCGATCATGAATCAGATCCAGGACCTGTGAATTTCATGTTAATCCTTTACCAATGTGGGGCCATTGTCCAATTATTTTAGACTCCTAAAAATATTACAGTGCTTTAAACCTGCATTTCAGTAGAGCATTAACTTTTAATTTTTTATGTGAGTATATGTAAAAGAAATTTCTTTCATTTATCTCTAGAAGGAAGAAACAGTTTCCATTCTTGTTAAAGAAGCTCAGGAAATCATGGGGCCAAACCGAGTACTCGCTGCTGAGGATTTCCTCTCTATCACCATCCCTATACGCCCCGCCCCCCAGACAGAGGGGTCAGAGGTCAATGAACACAATCTAGCTGTGTTCAGGCAGTCCTCAGCTCTCAAACAGGACCATGCAGAAAACTCTCAGGTCAAGAAGAAAGTTCTTAAGCATAACGGAGAGGAGAGTGAACTGACCTCTATGGAAGAAATAAAGGCCAAAAGGTTAAAGGTCGAAGAGTCCCCCTCATGACACAAGGACTGCTTAATAGTGAAGAATTAACTTTTCTATTTATAGAAAAAACCTAGTATATTTATTGTTGACAATTACATTTACTGTCATTAAACATGAAATTAAAGTACATGTATTTGCTGTTATAACATTTTAAATGTTAAGAGCCATTCTCAATACATGTGATGTGGTTACAGTTGAGTCAATGTAGAACTTTAAATACAGTAGTAAGTAGTAAAGTAAGATATGTCAATTTCCAATTTTATATGGAAATTTGATAATGTACTTGTAGATACCAGTTCCATCTTTTCACACCAAGTTGTCCAAATAGATGAAAACTCATTTTAGCAATTGGCCATCAAAATTATGAAAAGAATTTGTTATATTTCGAATGTCAATGGCCAACTATTGAATTCCTGTAGAAAATGATAGATGGTTAGGTATTCCTCATAATGAAAGATGCTGTACCTTAATATGTAATTATAATCATATAGCCAATGAAATGTATTTTGTGTTAGAATGTAATGCTCTTTCATGTACCGTATCAGAAAAAAATACTTAGAACCTCGATTTTGTGAAAGACCAATACTTTTGAATTTTGTGAATTATTAAATGTCTACTTTAAATCTTAAATAACTCAAAGCACTCTGTTAAGTCATTGGTACTCAAAATTTATTTTTACTGGAAGTTTTTAAATTAGTCTGTCCTCCCAGAACATATTTCCTTTTTTCTCACTTTTCATATGATTTATACTGTACCTCTGACGTTATATCTACATTTGTAAATATTTATTATATGTACCTCATGTACCGTCAAGTGACGCTTTGATTAAAATCAATTGAATTGAATTTAAAATATACACAGAAATAAACTGTTCAAATTTAATATCTGAATAATTGCAGCTCCATTGTACATGTAAATTTTATGAATTTAAAATATACACAGAAATAAACTGTTCAAATTATCATATCTGAATAATTGCAGCTCCATTGTACATGTAAATTTTATCTCAATCATATGTACAGTTAAACCTTGTTATCACGAACTCCATTAGACCGAGAAAAAACTTTGAGATATCAATTGTAAGATCAACTGCATAAAGAACTAGGTACAGTTTCGGTCATATTTTGCCCTGTTTTAGAGTGATTTTTAAAAATATCACAAGAAATTGAAATGTAACGTTTATTTACACAAGAATACCAATAAACTAAGAATCTATACCTGAGGCGTGTTCAGCAGAGAGAGCGCTCGCTAAATTTTGTGTTGCGGGTATAGGAAATTTTGGCGAGCGCTCGCTCCGTTGAACACTGCTCTGATTAGGTTTTCACAATGTTAATTGTGATGTCACAAACAGTGCATTTTCCCGTAATTTTCATAAAATTGAGCAGAAGACTCCAGTTCCTTAGTAGTTTTTTGAATAGATAAATATGTCCGCAGCTGTTGCCCACGATGAAACTGGCATAATAACTTTATCATGTTATATCACATAAAATATATTAATTTCGTTGTGGGCGACGGCTTCGGATACATGTTCTTCTTCCAAAAAACGAGAAAATGTGCCATTTTTCATCATTGTTTACCAAATCTTAGAAATATGCCAAAATGTTGAAGTCATAATTATTTTTTGAAACAAGATAAAAGTGTATAACTTGGCACTTTTTATACACACATGTTCAAGATGTTATATGTGCATTTTTATGAGATTTAAACAACTTTTGATTTTTAGGGCAAATACTGAAAAAAACTGTACCTTCTTCTTTGCAATATCAGGGAGGCACCATGTTCTTTCAACTTTGATATTTAAGCATATTTTTGTGTTTCCAATTGTTATTTCAGCATAATTATTTTTATAAATCGATAATTAGATGCATAAAGAAATCAAATTTAAAATCAAGAAATAAAATACAATACATGTACATGTAATGACTAATTCTTGTTTAGATTAATAAATAAAAAAAGATATGTAAATACAAAAATTTAAGGTAATCTGAATCAACCTAGATGGTAATGAATTGTTCAGTCCTGTTCCAAGAATTACACATTGTACATATATATAGGAGTTGATCAATATCCTAAGACAAATGCACTGTAGATTTGGGTAGTTTGTGGATAATCTTGTCCTTACTCTGTTTTTATTTACATACACTGAATATTTAGAGTATTCTCTGAGATACACCTGTTTTAAAATTACATTATTCCGTATCTTGTTTCTCAAGGTCACACAATTCCACCTGGAAAGTTGTGGGGTCACTTGGTGTTGGGGCACTGTTAAAAAAATAAAGAAACGTATAACTTACTAATCTTGAATATTTCTAAATGATATATAATGAAATATGTCTGATAAGGAATCTTCAGTTCTAAACAGTACATGTTTCAGTGCAGTTACTGTAGAATAAAACCAATTATTATTGTTGTTGTGATGTAAATTTAATTATTAATAATAATTATTGCATTATTTTGTTTTTTTATTTCCATGTCATTCTTGATCAATGTCATTTTCTCCATTTAAATCAATAAGTGAAAATATTACCTGATTAGTTTGCGGAGAGCCCTGTTAACGTACATAATGTCAAAGCCGTCCCGGTATGAGAACCTCTGGGGCAGAGTTTGGCAATTCATCAATCTGTGTCCTATTCAGGAAACGACGGATCATAAAACAGACTAAGTTTTTGTGTACATGTATGTTAGATTATATCTTTCTATATGCCTACCCGACATTCTGCAGCACTGCGCCTGTCTGCCTGGTAGACCGCCCTGCAGGTAGAACTCCGCTCCACAGTCAAAACCCCCATCAGCATCTGTTAGCATTCACACACGTATGCATCACATGTACTTAACGATTTTAAAAAATCAGATACAAATGAGTATTTCTGAATATAAATGAATATTAAGGAGCTCGGTAGCCAACAAATTACCCATATGGTCTGCTTTATTTTTTTATATACGAGTTTTATAGCTATAAACTTTAGTATTAACCCCCCCCCCACACACACACAATTATATAAGCTTTAAAATCTGATTTTTTAACTTATTTTTAAAAAGTATAGTAGGTCACGCGCTGCTATTTGAATAGATCTTGTGATTAATAAACTGCTGCTTATAAAATCAAACCATGACAATCTAGCTTATTTCAAGGAAACAATACAAAGTGATGTTGATATTTTGGTATTAATTAACGCATGTCACATGCCAAAAAAACCCCACCAGGATATACATGTATAGTTAAAGAATATAAAAGTATATTTTACTCTTAAGGAAAAATGTGCAAACATGCAGAAGCAAACAGAAATGCCTTGATGTAAATTTCGGAGATTATTTTGTTGTCCTTTTCTTACAGCCAAAAAATATATTACATGCATACCAAACATGTTCGTTTATTATTTATTAGAGGGTTTTTCATATAGGCCACTATGAGGATTTTTCTGTGCGGGTAAAATTTTGATTTATACGAATGTGTTGTTTATATTCTTGTTTTAAAAAAAATACAATTATGAATTCTCTCAGACACGCGCCCCCTGAGGAATACAGGTACATACTGATTTGCTTGCACTCTGCGCTCTGTGTTCCCGTCACGTGACAGTAGTGCACGGCCTCGGACTGTCCCGTGTCCCGCCGGAACCCGAAACTCTGCTGGTCAGACTGACAGAGGCGCCGGAAATCGACCAGAGTTCCGGAAGACCACATGGCTAGGACTGCCAGTACAACCACTCCAAATATCTATAGGGTAAACGTATGGTATATCTTATGATCTATTCCCTTTTTGATTAAAAGTTATATTAAATGAATCAAAGGAATATATATATATTTTTTCATGTATAGAATTCAGTTTCCATTTTTTTAAAACAAATATTGCTGTGAATTTTAATAAATATATATATATTGTAATTTATTATATGACGAATTTCAAGAAAGAGATGAAATCTGATTTCTAGTACAAATGTTGATTACATGTATATAAAGATAATTAAGAAATTTACCTGCATTTTCCAAATGGTTCGAAAATCCTATATAAATGTATTGTTATCTATATTTTATATATTTTTTTCTTTGACAATTTTTAAAAGCACTTGTATAAATACTCAAAAATGGTCACTCCCACCGTTATTAACTTGTAATTTTAAACTTGAATATGACTGGTCTACGTATGATGACGATTTTACTCGCTTTCACGTGACTGATGAATATTCATATTTTTACGCTGTTTGACTTTTTCGGGTGGTTATATGACATAATTATGTGTGTCAGTAGATCAGATATTATTGGCTTCCAGTAATCCCCCCCCCCCCCCGAGTTCACATCTTTACTTTAAAAGTACAATTTCAATCAGTTTGTTGCATCAATAGATTTGATATTATGCAATTTTGAGTGGGGGAAAAAAAACTAAATCATGCCGAATCATTTACTCAAATAATCATGCTTTTTACATCAAAAAAGGTATATGCATATACTGGTATTTTTGAATTTGTTAATTCATTTTCCAAGATTTTAAATTTCCCCGTATCACGTAAAGTACGACGCAACTTTCTGCGTTCGTTAAATTAAAGTGCATGCATTAAATAATAAATTACTCTCTCTCTCTCTCTCTCTCTCTCTCTCTCTCTCTCTCTCTCTCTCTCTCTGTTTTATCATTAGATAATATAAGTACGTAAGGAGAATCAAAGTTCTGAAGGTCTATTAACGCGGAGTTTCTGCCATAAAAAAAGAGATGCATATACCTGAAACATATACTAGTATATTTGTATATATGGAGAGAACTTTACTGAACTTAAAGACACAATAAATATTAGTCTTATTTTCCTTAGTGGTAATAAAACCTATATCAGAATAAACAAAAATAGGAATCCGAGTAATTCAGATTCTTATAGACCACATTTTTGGTCTGAAATCCACTGTCCATGCACCACTTTCTGGCGTGTCTTGTGGTAAAAGTACACATCACCATTTGGGTGGAAATCGGGCGTGAAGCTATGTTTCTCGCAGTTATGCAACATGATTCAAAAATCTCGCCGGTTTACTGCAATCATATTCCAATTCAGATTGTACTTTTAGCCTCTCCCATGCGAGGGTTTTTTTCTGAAAAATTCTTTGAGACACTCATTCAGTGAAATTCTGAGAGCCAGCTTTATGTGTGGATCATGTGCGTATTATAGCTTAGTTAGCACTGATCAATCACGATTCTAGTGAAACATCATAAATAGATTTCCTGAATAAAAACGCCAATTGGGTTTGATATGAACGTTTATTAATTTGTGCCCAGTGAAAAAAAAACCCATTAGTATATGTTTGCAAAAGTTAAAAAAACAAAACATGTATTAAATTTCAAACTTATTATTCCAAGTGTGCATTTTTGATCTTTGTGTAAAAATGACTTACAGTGGTCTTTTATAACGTATTTATTCATTATTATGCAGCAAAAGTTACGCCATAATTCTACAACACCAACTGAGTTTTACATGTTTATTAATTTATGTCAAGTCAAACATTGCAGCAGTGTACATGTTCACCAAAGGATATCGAATTTTTAAACCTATTATTCCTGCTAACTATATGTATCACTTACCGTTGGCTTTATAACTTTATATATTTTTATTTATTTATTTATTTATTTATTTTTGCGCAGCATAATTTCGCCATGATTAACCTTCGCACATATGATACAAATGCTTGTTACAACAAAAGAATAGATAGATTTTTAAAAACCGCAAACTGTAGAATATAAACATCAACATGGATTCACCGTTCCTTTCTGCCGCTGAACCTAATAGCACCGTTTGTGAATCCTAAAGCACCAAGTTATGCCGCACCCATGATAAACACAGCGAAACAATTAACAGTTTGATCAATATTTCCATCTCATCAAATCAATCTTTACATTTTTGAGTTCTGAAATATCCACGAGGAAATTTCTCGTGTTTCTAGCAGAACTACTCATGTAATGAAATGATCAATGATATATAACAACCCGATAAGTATATTTTCCAAAGAATATGATTACAGGAATTGCAAAAAATTTTAACATTAATAACAAGCACAGTACACGTGGAATTATTGCCATTACTAAGAGTGAACAGTAGTTGAGAACGTCTCCATGTAGATCCACAGCAGTCTAGCTATAAAAACGAAAATCTTCTCTTGTATTGAAATTGTTTTAATCAATTAGTTTCCAAAAATTCCTTAAAAGTGCATCCAGGGAAGATGACTCGCTCGTGAGGATGTACATTGTCATGTTAAAATTCCCAATTACACCCGTACAATGGGGAGGTAAACTTGATGCTTCAGAAGAATAGACTATCGTCTTAAAGTGCAAAGACAAAACCTGTGTACTTTAAGCAGGAATGAAATTTCAATACTTAAATCTGTTTTATTCAAATTAATTCACGGTTATATATGTTCCACAATAACAAAGTTCAAGGTTTAGAACATTAGCACTTTTTATTATTCGATCGAGATACGCGTAATAGCGCTTTCTTTGGCTTGTTCACACGAAAAGTAGAAGGTTTTGTAGTATTTTTTTTTTTATACATTTACGATATAATTGGCCAAACCAATCCGTTCTGCATGATGATATATGTATGTACTAAAGGACTATCTTAAATGTACAATGTACGTACACGACAGGTAACCCAATGGCCACGGTTCTACATTATAGCTCTACATGTACACTTGCGTGCCAAAAGTATGTCATATTTTTCTTTTTTTTCCCTATATACTGTATTTCATTGAAAACAAGACTTATTTTTAAAAGGTTTTCTGTTGCTATTTTTCGTCAGATTTTGAAGAAATTTATATTGATTAAATAAAAGTAGATCAATTGAGTTTTTTGACATTCATTGAAATAGTTTTTTGACAACACATTTTGTAAAATTTGATATTTCAAACACAACACAAAGATCTTTTTAAGAGCTCTACTACATGTGTATATCTTTTGCAATATTTTATTTGCGAATTTATCAATCACAAGTCTTTTTTAAAATCGGCCAAGGGGTTACTTTTTAACGATTATTTGAAAAATGTTGGTTTTCAATTAATTATATTGTGAATGGAAAAAAATCGACGTACTTTTGGCACCTGGGTGTATTTCAAAGCGATTTTTGTAAACGTTTTCAAGAGATATTTTGTTTCTCATAACAACACAAATAAAAAATTTTGTACTCTTCTTTTACACATGCTGTTGTATTGTATTAATGAATCCTAATTAATGAAACCGCATTATCTATCCATTATTCTATCTACATTTTTAGTGATAATTACATAGATTAAATTTTCTTAAGAAATATAGAATGCTTACATGTATCACCTATTTCACATCTGAAAGTTGTTTTTTTTTTTTTAAGCAAACAGTTCTTTACTACCAGTAATAACAAAAATACAAGTAACTTACAACTTCAGGTATAAAGATGTATGAATAGTGTTACTTTCTGACCTGACCATTAAAACATAGCATATACAGCGCTATTATTTAAAAAAAAATTTACAACAGTGAGTGAAAGAGGTTAATTACGGTAAATAAAATGTAAATAGTATTTACTTGGCTGACAGAGAGATTATTTCACACTTTATCAATGAAATTTGTAGGTAAAAATTCAGGTACAGATTCCAGTCTTGAAACCACTTTAAACCAAAGAAATTTGAAAAGGATTATGTTCTATAGGTACTGAAGCAAAATGTAGGTTTTCCTATTGAAAATTGTTAAGGTAACTCCAGTGTCTTTCGGATCCGGTTCTTTTTTTACACGGCGTGCTAAATTTCCGGTTATAATTTTGGCACACAACAAGTGTTTTAAAATAATTATGGTTTGGTCAAAAAGTGGAAAATTTGTGAAAATATAGCATCTCCGTCGTTTAGAGGGATTGGAGAAAGGAAGGAAAGCAGCGAAATGTAAAAAAGGTAAATGAGTGTGTAATATAATTGTACGTATTGTATGCATTCTCCTCCAACAATTACACTGCGTTTATGTAGCTTGACGACCTCATGTGTCCTCCGGGACAAGGAGAGGATAAGTAAGTACTTGTGTAATTAAAACTACATAACACTCATTGGTGTTTAATCTACAGATAAATATGTTAAAAAACTGGGATAGAAAGTATTTGACAGAAAGGGGGAGGGGGTACTACTGCACTCAACTATATGAGTTTTTTGGCAGTCTCGACCTTTTTATATGTATAATACAGTTTCATTGAGCATATCAATTTAAGTGACTGTTAGATTGTGTCTTTTTGGTACATTTCATTTTTTTCCAAAGTTTGCAAAAAACAACTTGTTAAATTTACATTTTCAATATGGGGGTACACATGTTCAAGAGACTATCAAGCAAAAACTAGATGGTCAATTTTGATAAATTATGTTTTTTTGTTAACACAATATGTAATTCTTAATAAATATTCTTTAAAAAATGAATGTAAACTGAGTAATTGTTTAGAATTTTTCAAAAATATGCAATTTTGTGATTTTTTGGGGAAGGTCGTGGCAAGAAAAAATGTAATATTTTTAATATTTTCTGTAGAAAATCAATAAAATTTTTATGATTTAATGATAATCAATTGATTTGCTTAAATTATAACCTAACATGATGTATTTTGGTGCATAATTTAATAAATTATGAGATCATGCATCATGGTGTTAAATTTTGGCTGTTAAATTTTTGGACCTTGTGAGCTGAAGCTCACTGTAGGAAAACAAACGTGCAAAGGTATAAATATTTTGGTCTCTAAAGTAAGTTTATAAGTTGTTTTAACTATTAAAATTAAAAAATGTTTGGTTTGACACGGATTTCTAAAACACTGGAGTTGCCTTAAATTAATTCAATCTTTAGTATTGTAAGACCAGTGTAGACTTTGTAGTGATAACGCAGAAGATTTTATTAATTTTACTATACGGCTGTTGATTCTCAATAATTATAAATATACCTATTCTTATGATGAGAAGGATAATAGAAGTATAATGTTTAAGTAAATATTTCACTTCATTCATTGTGTATTATATCTGGTAGGAATACATCCAAAATAAGCTACCAGGTAATCTAATGCCTCGTCTGTTTACTCCATGATGCAATACTTTTACAATGGTGAAGTAGCAGCCGCTAAGAATGTAAATTAAATACATAAAAAATTTTGTACGATCAATTTTAAATTTTTCAACGTGTCTTCTAATTTCCTGAATCATTGACACAATTTTGTTTTTTTCATAGATGTTATTTAAAAACCAGTTAATAAGTTTTGACTTTTGCACCAGGTATTATGCTAGCTTTATATATTTTCTGAAAAGGTAGTTCTAGGTAGCCTATCAATGGGAAATGTTGCTATACATTGTATCACTTTGTGCCCTTCTTGTTTCATACATGGCACGATTGAAAACATTGCCTTGTTTTATGATATAACATTACATGATAAGTATTGCATGAAGCAGTGTTTCTGGTGTGAGCAGTGTGACTTCACTGCCCTGACACAGTCAGAGACTTGGACCCCGCACCTCCTACACACCCACTTCTCAGCACTTGAACCACTGAACCATTGGAACACAAATCATAAATGCAATTAAATATAAGAGAATTCTAGCTTCCATAACATGAAAAAGAAACTGAAATCTGAATTTCTTAAGACTGTAAATTTTATAAAACCACCAATGCTGTTATTTCTCCTGATATACATGCATTAAACATTTATTATTCCATACACAATAGTACATGTGTGTTTAATTCTAAACACTCTCCTGTACACAAAACCTTTGATGTTCTAAGTGTTTGAGACTGGCTCTTTGGTTTGTGTGGTATTAGAAGCACTAGCGTCTTTTTGTTCAGATGTTGTGGTTTGGTTTTCATTGTCAGTAAACCAGTCCTGCACTTTTTCGTATTCAAATGATCTCCTCACATTATCAGGATTATCATCCACCGTGAAATACTGAAAGTTCATGTATTTGTCACCAATGTCCTTCCAAATTTTCATTGTCTTCCTTTTGGCAACATTATAACAATGATCTGAGAAGAAAATATTTCATATTACATATTACCACTTATATAAAGAATATAGTCAGAAAGTACTACTGAGTTATTTAAAAGTTTTTTATTACAATAACATTTTATTGATGTAATTGTCTTTAATGAAATATTGTCTTTTATAATTATCATTTCATTTTTTAATAAAATTTCATTACTGCCTATTTTTTTCTTACCACAGAGAAATCCTCGCCTGTAATAGTTTCCACATGTCAAACATATCTCTGTCTTTTCTTTGAAATGTTCTTTCTTGAATAATTTGAAATGACCCATCTTTCTGGTCACCCGTTTCTCCTTTGACCGCCTGTTCTTTGGCACAGCTGCTCTCAGGATATTCTCAAAGCATTGCTGTAGTGTAAGATGTGAGCAGTTCTCTGATTTTTCTGGTAAACAATTTACTGTGGCTAAAGCTGGCACTGAAAGAGATCATTGGAGGTTGGTGATAGAGTGATAGACTGCTTTATATTACCTGTTTAACCTGGTATAAAAACTGAAGTAAAATTTACTATGACATTACATGAACATGAATATTTTCTCTATTTTGAACTTAACTTTCAAAATAAAGAAATTAACCATTACCATTGTGTGCATGTTTAAATTTAAATAAAAAAACAAGCATCTGGAGATCATAAAAATATTATAATCAAAGAAAGTGGAAGTTTCTGCTAATTCTAAGCACAGACACCTGAATTTTTATCAATCAGTCACTCAATAAGCCAAATATATAAAAAAAAGTCTACCTCCTCTATATATAAATACACAAGGTGTGCAAGACCATTTTGACCCCTCGTCGATTCAGGCTTTAATTTGCCATTTAAATCAGATATGCCTACCAGTTTGCGTGTAGCACTGAGTTCAAATATGATATTTCTCACTATATATTTCCTCCTAAAGTTTAAATCCAACGCGCAATCGGCATTGATAATGCTATCAACTAAAATTCATGCGAACTTCGAATTTCGTACCGAGGCTCGATCTCCATCAGCTGACATCACAAAATTTTAGCTCCACACTGAATGCTCTAATACATAAACTATTTAAAACAATAATTATAAATTTATTTTTATTTTATTTCATTGACAAACTGAGCTAAGAAAAACTAAAGATACCCAAAAACTCTGCTTTTATCCCTCATTTTACTTAAATATGTTTTAAAAAGTTTAAACACTTAGCTTAAACATCACTGTCATTAACACTCAGTGAAAGAGCTTGATAGGACGTTAAACAACAAATTGATCAACTCGGGTAAATTTTATTTTGTGATAAGCCTATATCATTCAAGCGCCTTACTTCAAGAATAAATAGAAATAAAAAGACGAATTATAAAGTTGTCGTATATTATACGGTTTATATTTTGATTACATATGTGCGAATTTTCTCTGTCCGTTTCCATAAATTTTCTTAATCCTATTATAACTGAAGAACTGTCAGAGATATTAAAAATGAAATATATTGATAACTACCATTTAACCTGAATCCACAGAACAGGTTTTGCAAAGCTCGCTGAAACCTTGTTATCAAACTCATCTCTTTTTTGTTTGGCAGTCAACGTGACTTTAAGCAAAACTAGTTACCATTGTTGAAACGAGAACCAATCAAACTATTGATAAATCGGAGTCTTGGTAAAATGGGTAGGCAAACCCGGGCCGGGGCAAAATAAAAGCCGGGGCAGATCGAGATTTTTCAATTTACGTCAAAAATAATAAACCAATGCCATTAAAAATTTCAGGATATGTTACGGACCGGTATATCTGTACTCGCTGCAAATATTGCTGCACAAAAATGCGTATTTTGGAATTTATTAACGATTGTTGATTTCCAAGTTGGTAAAATGGGTAGGCAAACCCGGGTCGACATTTTACGGGTTTGTGGACTTATTTAAGAAGAAACTTAATATTTCATATTAAATTCCGTTAAAACATATGAAATACTAGTTAGAAATTGACATTTATGAAACGGAAAGTGATAATTTCGCGATTAATTACAGGTTTTAAGAAAAACCGGGTCATTAAAACCGGATCCGATCACCCGGGACAGACTCAAAAATTCCGAAATGAGGATGTTAGCTATCACAATATTGTGACATTGCCAATTCGCAAGGAGGTATCCTCATAAGAGCCTTAATTGATAAATTTGAGAAAAGTAATTAATAATCATTTTGGGTGCTACACATTAATTTTTACTTTTTAAAATTAATAAATGAATATATTAAAAGCACTATTTTTATTTCTTATAGTTTTTGAAGTTTTCTTGAGAACTAATTATTTAAAAGAGTGATAATACAAATGAATTATCATGCTGAGGGTTTTATTTGTGGGTTTTTTATTATTATTTTGTAAACAAGTACTCTTTTCTTGGTTAACACGGCGTCCTACCAGGCCACAGACTCAGTTGGCACATAAAAACCCCCCACTATCTTACATGCACCAATATTAGGATAGAAATAAAAACAATCGGGAAATTATATTATTAAACATATTCGTAGGAGTGAGGCAAATACACGGCACTTTAGACAATTGAATAAAAAATTGTCACCCGAGTTTGTTACACCTGGGGATTTCTGATTAAACCATTACATAAATCAGGAAAAATTATCCATGTGGGATAACATATAGACACGCAACTATTACGGAATTATCAAGTTTGTCCCGGGTGATCGGATCCGGTTTTAATGACCCGGTTTTTCTTAAAACAGGTTTTTAATCGCAGAAATATCAACTTCCATTAAAAAAATCTTTATTTTTAAAACGTATTTCATATGTTTTAACGGATTTGTACATGAATTATTAAGTTTCTTCTTAAATAAGTCCACAAACCCGTAAAATGTCGACCCGGGTTTGCCTACCCATTTTACCAACTTGGAAATCAAAAATCGTCAATAAATTCCAAAATACGCATTGCTGTGCAGTAATATTTACAGCGAATACAAATATACCGGTCCGTAACATATCCTGAAAATTTCAATGAGATTGGCAGATTAATAACGAAGAAAATTAAAAAATCTCGATCTGCCCCGGCTTTTATTTGGTATCAGGAGAAAACGTACCCAGGAAAAAACGTACCCAGGAGAAAACGTACCCAATTTCTAGGGTACGTTTTCTCCAGGAGAAAACGTACCCGGGTACGTTTTCTCCAAGAGAAAACGTACCCTATGAAAATCATAGATATACTACTTAATAGTTTTTAATACTTTTAAATACTATTTTACATAATAAATATACAGAAATGTATGAATTTTATAGATATATGAATTTAATACTTTATATTTTTAAAGGGTTTGGACATATTAAATATTTTTCAAATGCTACTTTAATGCATATTTCAATGCATAAATATATAAAGATTTATTCATTTTATAAATAATATCTTTATAATAATTGTAGCAACTTTTATTTTAGTATGAATTAATGACCTGTCAAAAAGTGTTATCAATCTACTTCTTCTTTTTCCATTTACCGTTAGCCTTACCTATATGAGTAACTCTATGCGAGATCCCCCTATCGACTGTTTGAGATACTCATCATTTAATTAGTTCTCCAAATTAGATTGCAATAAAAACTAATTTAACGGTTTCGTTTATGGTGGATTAATTGCCGACTAATTAAACTGCTCAGGCGATGTTCATGTATGTGTATATGTAACAAATAATTGTCTAATTAAACAAAATTATTGTCTTAAAAATTTATGTACGTGACTATGTATTAAAAACAACAGCAACAAATGATACAAACGTTTATTGTATATTTTATTTTGTTTCATCTAAGAATATTTATGAAAACTATTATTTATTATTTTCATAGGGTACGTTTTCTCTTGGAGAAAACGTACCCGGGTACGTTTTCTCCTGGAGAAAACGTACCCTAGAAATTGGGTACGTTTTCTCCTGGGTACGTTTTCTCCTGGGTACGTTTTCTCCAGCATTCTTTTATTTTGCCCCGGCCCGGGTTTGCCTACCCATTTTACCAAGACTCGATAAATCGTACATCAATGTATTCGCACATATACTTGTATGATTTTTAAATTTTTTTGTCTTTATATTGAAAGTGCTTCGTATTTCTCTCCAATTCTACATATTTAAAAGAATGGTTAATTTGACAGTAGCATTAATTACATTTTAAGCCGCCAATCATTCATAAAGAATAAAGTATTTGCACAATACTGGTACGAGTTGGCAAAATCTTTAGTTGCATAGTCATTTCAACATGTCGGAAAGATACAGTTTTTCACTGACCACTTTTAGGTAAAATCCGTTCTTTTCTTGGAGTCTATTTGAAACTTAAATTCACATCAAAGTCCTTGATGTTAATTTTCAGTGTTTTTCATTATCTTCAGCAACATAATAATGTCATTATACTTGTAGCATTTGTAAAGAGCACACCGGTTATATGTTTTTGTGCTCAGTTCAGTAAAGACTAAAGTTAAAACTGTATTAATTCAGTGATTCTCGCAGAATGTTTCAGTGTGTTTATTTCAGTTATTTGTTGGATATAATCAGTTTTGTGATATATTATGATTTATAATTTAGCCCTTCTGGAAAACTAGTACAGATAGAGTATGCCTTGGCAGCAGTGGGTGCTGGTGCCCCGTCTGTGGGAATCAAAGGTATGTAGTGATTGTCAGCAACATTGTCTGGTAACCGCAATAACCAAACAGGGTTGTCGGATGGTATATAACATTGGCGACAAAATTTAGATAGATACATGGGAAACAGCTAGTGTTGTCACGATGATCGATTTTTAGTCAATGATCAGTTGGAAAGGTTGTCGATTTACGACAATCGATTTGAGATTTTATAATCGATTATAATCGGATTATTACATTAATAATAAACTTATCATTTTGTTTATTATTCTGTAGTTTATACAATTAAAAGTTGAAAACTGTTGCAAATCCATGTGTATCTGTGTTCGGATGAAATACAGACATGTCGGCCCAACGACACCTCGGCCCTATGACACCTCGGCCCCAGGACACCTCGGCCAAGACGGGTCGGCCCAAAATTTGAGACACCTCGGCTCACGTAAAAGTCATCTCGGCTCAAGCAAAATTGAAATAAAAGAAGATGAGTGAATAAGGCGTGTAAACTGCCTATATGAAGATAGATAAGATACAATAAAATTAAAATATCAACAAATCTCATAATTTCTTTCTAAACCATTGAAAACAATGTATATTTACCATAACATCGAATTATATCCCTTAAATATGTTAAATATTTGGAATAGAATGATTTACACTGGCGTATTCGTGTCAAAACCTCCAAATAGTGTCATTTTTAGAACTTCAATGCCTTTTCTTTTATAAAGTGGGTCTGAGCTCCATATTTTTGTCATAGTCTATATAAGGCTTAAAGGAAATCAAACCGATTTCAATACACGAAAACGTGGAGAGATGACCCACTATACTTTAAAAATGTCATTTTGTATCCCAACAATTGAAGGTTTTAGAAAAATAATACAAGTCCTTAAATTCGTGGTTGAAGTCGGATATAGCATTTTTTTTTTGTGAATGAAATGGCTCAGTGGTTAGAGCACCAGACTTAGGTAACATTATAGAGCTAGGGTTTTTAGGTTGTGGGTTCGATACCACCAAAACTTTAGAATTTATTTTTTTTTCTTATCGTTTGTTAAAATATTCAAAACAATATAGTTAGAAGTTGTGCTTTTGTTAACATGTATTATAACATTGTCAAGTATATTTATTTGGAAAAAATAAATATGAAATTGTATTTTACGAATAAACCAAATGGGCATTTGCGCTATCTTGTTCTCCCATCTTCTTAAAATGATTTTCATGTTTTTATTTTATTTTGTTACACACACACATATATAATTTTTATATATAGTTTTGTAATTAAATATGTTGGAATTATTAAAATATTACATATCAAATACTTGTATAAGAAACGAGGCCATTAAGTGCTAATTGTTAAGCAAACAAGAAATTAAAATTATGAAAATGACGACAATTAAGTGCTAATAGTAAAACAAACAAGAGGATGCGGCAGTCTCCTTTGGAGTCTCAAACGCGTGTCATGGGTGACAATGAGGATTTAATTACGAGCAGTTAATTATGAGACGATAACCACCGAAGATATTGAACAACCCAGTTTTCCAATATAAGAGAAAAATATTTCTTAATGAACTATATATTATTCTTATATTACTTTGATCAGAAATATTAAGCTAAATTGAATCAATTTAAGACACAAACCGTAGTTACGCACCGTAGTTACGCACATGTGGTCAGCTCAGCACGTCAGCTACTGTGTAACGTTAACCGTAGATTTAGTACTTTTTAAGTAGCACGAAATTAAATAATGTTCACTGGTCATACGTAATGAAAATTGATGAAGCTACATTATTATAACCACATATATATAAATGATCGAATAGATACAGTAATTATCTGCCAATGTTTTTTTAAATTTATACATTTTTAACCGAAATTTTCATTGGGCCGAGGTGTCTTTTACATGGGCCGAGGTGTCAATAGATTTGGGCCGACCCGTCTGGGCCGAGGTGTCAACCGCCCTGGGCCGAGGTGTCGTTGGGCCGAGACGTCTGTACCCCGTTCGGATAATGTTTTCGTCAGCCATTTTGAAATACTAATATCTTTTTAGTTACGGTAGAAGGATATTGTTTCGGATCGGACCAATGCTAGAATTTTAATCAAAATGTACAATGAAATTTAATAACGTCAAGATCTTTAATTTTCGATATAAATAAAAACTATTGTCAATCATTATTTTAATAGAAACTCGTTTTATTTATTACGGAATTATGCTGACACAGTTTCACGTTTTAAAAACGAAATGGCCGAAGTTGAAAACACACATGTGCCAAAACTCTACATCGAGGCACAAAAATAAAACACTTTGGAATCTTTAAGAACCGAATTGTCTCATGAATGCCTTATTAGATTTAGTAAACACCGGAGGTACAGGGAGAAAACAAAATGAAAGCATGTCAATCCATCAGAAGCATATTGGTGGATCTTGCAATTTTCCCAGCTTGTAATAGTTAACTTTAGTTAACTTTATCCATGAAATTAACTTTTTTGAAGCATTTAAAACAAATTATTAGAAGAAATCATCAATTATTGTGGAAAGTACATAGTCTAGAAATAGATAGTAATGATACACGACGTGAAAAGACACATATCATACTTGTACATGTTGTACACATTGAATTTAGCTGGGTTCGGTTTAATATTATTATAGTCCGGTTAATATAACAATTTTTCCTGACAAAATAACTATTATATTAAGCAGGGTCCACTTGAATATCTTAAAAATAAATACTTTAAAATTTAGTGACCCATTCTAATGAATTTAATACAAATTATTACCGATTCGATTATTGGCCGATCATCAGTTGGTTTTAGTTAACCGATAATACCGATTAATCGATTATGATTTTCAACTGATTTGACAACACTAGATACAGCATATAGTCATAAGGAATGATTGAATGCTCTACAATGCAATTTGATTAAAATCAGATCCTTGATCCGCATTCTGTTTTTATATAGTTGCTACACGAGGATCTGAAGAAACCCTGCTTGAGGTCACCTCCTGGTGAACTTTGTTTTGACCAATGAAATCCTCGGTTCCATTCCTCAAATACGTGTTTTGGAAGTTATGCCATTACAATCTATGGATTCCCTGAGAGGGTCTAATAAAACTTATGCTTTTAAAACTTATGCTCCGATTCGAGAACATGTGCCAACAGTTCGTCATACGACTCCATTTTTATTTGTTATCCAAAATTACCGTTTCTAACACTTGTTCTGATTGGCTAAAATAACTCATGAATATTCTTAAATCAAAGTTCACCAGATCCTCGTGTAGTGACAAGAGAAAAACAAGGAGCGGGTCGAGGATCTGATTTTAATCAGATTGCTGTACAATGCAGATGTGAATGTTAAACACGATTTGATTTGATATGCAGATTGTCATGGTCACCAGCATTTTATACTCTCTCCCAGGTTCTGTATTCCATCACTTTTTAATGAGAAAATGAATAAGATTTCTTCCTCTACATCATTTCTTTTATCCGGAGTATTTTGACAAGAACGAAAACAGATTTTTTTTTTGAGATTTATGCTTGGAAAATCCCGTTTTCCGACATTTTTTCTGGACTCAATTTTATTCGCTACTTAAATGAACACATTAGACATATCCTTATGACAAATATTGAATATAGGTTTTTAAGAAATTCTTAAATAACCTTTGTATACACTGCTACATGTATCTCATCATCAGTTAAGAGAGCTTGATGGCCATGGCCATTTAAAGACTATTTTAATATCTTTTAGAAAGAGAACTCTGTATAAGGATATACGAAAATAATTAAATTTTAAAGCTAAAATATCGATAATCTTTACTAAATGTTAGTTTATGGCCAGAAATGTCATATGTCAAAGTCTAAGGCAGATCTGATGGTTAATTTTTTGAACCCTCAGCCTCCTTAAAATACACTATAAAACTTACATTTTCTTCTGTCTTAGCACTTCTTAAAAAATCCAGGAGGTAAACCTATTTCACAATCATTTCAATCTTCCATTATTTACCATTGTAAGAGTTCACAGAAATATTTGATTTGTTTCTATAGCAAAGATTTTCTATGCTACATGTAGTTATTTTCCTACTGTACACATGATACAGCTTGATAAAATATCAACTTTAGTATTGTTAATTAATGTGTGGTAGAGTCAGTTGTATATATGCCATTCCTACTTGCTCTGGCTAGTACCGGTAGGTTAAGCCTTTAGGTTTAACTCGGTTGGTAAAGTGCTGGATTTGAAGGCCAGAGATACCAGGTTCAAATACCAGCAGAGGCAGTATTTGTCTCTGTTACATTTGGCGCTCAATTAAGGACCTGGGTATTCTCTGGCGGGTGAGAAAAATCATCTCCACTTATTCGCTCAACTGGTGCTGGCACTCTGGAAGAATCTAATGCTAGCTGTTTGAGTGCTTTAAGTTTATAGTTTAAAGATTTTCTCTTCCAACTTATCTTAGATACTTTATTAATATTTTATTTTTCTAGCATCAAATGGAGTTGTTTTAGCAACTGAAAAGAAACAGAAATCTATCTTATATGATGAAAACAGTATTCACAAGATTGAAATGATAACCAAGAATGTGGGTATGGTCTACAGTGGAATGGGCCCTGACTACAGGTAGGTCCCAGGTGAAATTTTTAAAACCTGCTTGACAGTGGTACATCATGTTACAAACTACATTAAACCTTGGTCAGAGAAAAAGCTGGGGGGGGGGGGTTGTGGATTAAAACTTTGTTGGTGTTATGCTCAACTCTTATTTACTATTTCTGACTTTCTTTTATTTATTTCAGAGTTTTGTTACGGAATGCAAGAAAGTTAGCACAGAGCTATTATCTATCATACCAAGAGAATATTCCTACAGCCCAGATAGTTCACAAAATTGCCAATGTTATGCAGGAGTACACACAGTCTGGGTAAGTCAACCATACAGAAAACTTCGTACAAACACATATCTGCATGTTAGATTTTGTGTAAAGTTACAGCTCTAAAAGCTTTAATCTCAGCAAAATTCATGTATTGTTTTGTAATTACATGTACATCTTAAGGTCAATTTTTACAAGTCAGATCTATGCAACTTTTTATAAAATGTTAAGTGGTTATTTTCTTAGTAACAGTAACTCTATGAATATTTCAGAGGTGTCCGTCCTTTTGGAGTCTCATTGCTGATTGCTGGTTGGGATGAGGATGAAGAGAGGCCATATTTATATCAGTGTGACCCCAGTGTATGTAGTGTAATCAAATTTACATAGCAGAATTATCAATTTAACATTTAAATACTTTTTAAATATTGCTAATATACATTCATTATATTGATGACTTTTCCTATTGTTCAATTCACTATTGTATAACAGTATTACAAGAGGCTCATAGCTTTGAATGTGATAAAATATATTGCATGTATTTGATAGTATAGTGTTAAAGTAAGGATGATATGAAATGGAATTTGATCCATCATTCAAATACATGACATGTTTACAAATTACAGGTATTTTTTTCTTTCAGGGTGCATACTTTGCTTGGAAGGCAACAGCAATGGGAAAGAACTTTGTTAATGGAAAAACATTTTTAGAAAAAAGGTACACATTTTATCAAGTTTGAAATGGTAGGCTAATATAGGCATAATATAGGTATTTAAGTGGACATTATTTAAAAAAAAAACAGAGAAAAGAAAAAAATTTCTGAGGTAAAAAGATCAATTTCTACTTTATGGTGTAAAGTTGAATCAACAGCATTTTGAGCACGTAAAAACCATAAGGTTACATTTATTTATTCAACAATGATTATTAACCTCTAATCAGGTACAGCGATAACCTGGAACTGGAGGATGCTGTCCATACAGCCATTCTGACCTTGAAGGAAAGCTTTGAAGGTCAGATGACAGAAGACAACATAGAGATAGGGATCTGCAATAAGGATGGATTCCGGCGGTTGTCTCCTCCAGAGGTCAAGGATTATCTCGCCTCTGTTCAATAACATTTTGTCTTCATCTAAATCTTCTTGTTTCATAGTGCTACTCATTACATGTGACGATACTTATTAAACACATTGTACTAAATTTGATTGACTTACTGGTCTTAATTAATTGAAATACCCCGGTAGGTTTGTTGTTAATTACTTGAATCCAGAGAGTTAAATGTGTAGGTATTACCACAGACATACACTTGATTTTTTTAAGGAAATGATTTACTGGTATATGTTAATAAGTATTTACCGGAATACCATCTTTGCTAAGCAACGGTCAGGTTAGTTATTCTCCATGGAGATGAGAATAATGAATTGGACACTTGGCTAGCGAAGATTTGGTATATATCTGTATATCCTCGAAAGGCTATGTACAGGTTTGAACAAAAATTGATTACTCAAACTATATTATGTTGAGAGTCGAAGTACATGTCTATTCCGGTTATTAAAAAAAACTCACAAGCGTTCTAAAAATGCCAATGAGGGGTAAACCGATAACTTGTTATATTGGAAATGTTAATACAAACATATTTTAATTCAGTTATATTGTATATTTTAATAAACTAGTAATAAGAACAGGAAATAGTGTTCTTACGGCATGCAGAAATCAATAACTACAAATTATAATATACCGGTATTCTATATTACAACATAATGTTATATATTTACATTTTCCAGTGTCTTTGCCTGTGATAACACTACGTATCGATTTTGTACTATATAACCCATAACTTCAAATGACGCCAAATAGAGGCGCCAGCGGAGTTTGCTTATTTATATTTAAATATTTAATCGTACGATGACTTAAAATTATATAAATATAAGTAATAAGGAATCATTCTTTGAATATTATGAGGTGATAATTTCGGTCGGGGCGTGATCAAATCTATCATAAAGCCCTTCGGGCTTTATTGGATTTGATCACGCCCCGACCGAAATTATCACCTCATAATGCTCAAAAAATGATTCCTTATTCCTTAAATCAACACACATTTAAAACAAAATAAGTTTAAAAAAAAAAAAAGATCCCCAGTAGGATTTGAACCCAAAACACTGCATGTTTGTTTTCACTAATCCAGGACGAAACCAGTGAGCCATGCGAGACTTGAAAATATGTGGTATAAAGTAGTGATTGAATCAACATTATCATATCAATGGACTTTGTTTTTTATCCTTCAAAAAATATTTTGAAAAAGTACATAATTAGTCATCTCTGGGTCATCTCTCCATCTTTTTTCAAAAAGCGACATTTTTAATGCTGAAATATGTCATCTTTACACGTTTCAAATTTGTGGAGGGAAGACCCAGAGACAACAAAATCATTTAAAAACAGCTGTAAATAAGTAGGATTTTCCATAAATTGCATCGTGTTGCTATATTTAGACCCATATTATGATAAAACCTTTTGCATTACAAACATTTTTCTACATATTCCACGTCCAACAGAAACCAAATAACGGTTATAATTCGAAAAATGTGCAAAATTAAATGATGAAATTTCCACTCTCCTTGTGCGCCCATATTCCTGCCGAATCTACATCTTAAGCGCCCACTTTATTTCTATCTGTTTAAATAACAGTAGTTGCATGACAATAAAGTGTCATTTAAAGAATCACCCTTGGATGTTGCTACATATCAAATTGTAAACTGAAGGTGATATTGTGTGGTTCTTTAAAATACCATCGTTTTTAAATAGAACAACAAACTATTTGATAGCCTATTAATGTTTATAGATCATTATACAGAATTGTTCTAAAAACATATGGTATTACCTGTTTTAACATGTAGAAAAATATTAACATATTTACATAGCAGTATTAACACTTGAGAATACTTTATTTCAACTGATGAAGTGTATGAATGAGATAATCTTTAGAGTAAAGTACAAGCTCAGATCCGGAATTTTTCCAGGGGTTTGGGTCCAAGGGATAATTTTGTGTGACGGGGAGGGGGGTTCCAAGACCTGATTTCAGTCACTTTACTATCTGAATTTGATAACTTTGAATTTTCAAGGGGGTTGGGGCATGACCCCCCAGGCTCTAGATTGGCGCATGTAAGTACATGTATGACCCTACAAATTTTTGGAACATCATCAGTAGGGAAACACATTGGAGGACCTTTGCATCTTGTCTTGCTTGTAAAACGGTTTTAAATAATTGAAAGGATGACTGCACTTAGCGCCGGGTTTTGAGCCCTTTTCGGTCGCTTCAGTTACGTTTATTTCTTAACGTAATATCACATTTGTTAATTTTTTAAAAGAGTCTAGTCAATTTCCAACATGAATTAAGATTTAAAAGTGTGATACAATAAGCTCTTTCTGTGTTTTTCTCCTTACACTCAACTTTCGAGAAAAGGAGAATTTTTGCTTATCTGTCCTTGATCAAACATAAGATTGATATTAATATGCACGAGAGGTGGAGCTGACATTATCAGAATGGTACTAAAATTAGACTAGCATGAATAACAATGTCATGTATAAAAATTTATGTGCTCACTATTTCAACATAACCCTATCTATTCTATATGGTACAAGTATACTATTTACTATGGTTTCAATAATTAGACCACGCCACTGTTAGTACAGAAGACTTTAAATCAATGCTTGACAACTTAACGTGTTCGAAAACATTGTCCTAGTTAGCACATAACATGCTACCTTACACGTCACGTGATAGAATTATGTATTCACAAAGTTACCTGAGGTGAAAAATCACGTGGTGAATTATAATATTCAACATGTATCAACCCTCGGTTACAACAGGGAGAGCGAAAGTAAGAAGAAGCGCGTTTTTTTTTCTTCATTTAAACCATGAGCGCATGTTTGTCTTTTTAATCTCCCTTTGACATAACTTGGATAATGCAAATATACAACTACTGGCACTGTACCAGTTATCGGCTAAAATTTAACGTTTTCTTTTCGTATTTCCTTATTTCTTGATATTTTTTTAATAAAACTTGACATGCTTTAAATGGTATACTCCTTGTTTATGCACCTGTTAGGTTAAATCATTATTTAGAACGCAAAACATCTTTTTGTGTGCTTTTTTAGCACGCCCAGAATTTGCCGAGTTTTTTACGATTTACTGTACCAGTTATCGGCTTCGCGATAATAACATAGTAAAATCCCTGTACATGTTGATTTGATACTCTGCAAAATGTAATTTGAATTATGCCCCTTTTGGGGTCAGAGTAAAGTTCGTAAGGGTTATGATGCATAAACAAATCTCATAAAATTATTCGTTTGTTATCATACGGTAATACACAAAATCGTAGACTATTTAATGCATAATATTGTGCAATCAGGCGTTCAACTGCGCTATGAATCACTCAGAATTTAGTGAATTCCTTTTGTTTCTACATGTTATATGTAGTGATATTACATGTCAAATCAAATAAGGGAGATGATAATGTATCACAAAGGGGTTATATTATATTTTTAACATATTACGTCACTTCCCCCACTGCTGAAAGTGCAAAGATTTAAATCAGCGGTAAACAATGATCGTTTAAGCTCATGTTTAAAACATATTCAAGAAAGTTTTCAAGCAAACTTACTTTTCTTTATTCAAAACAGAGGACTAAATTAAAAAATCTCAGATAGTCGCTTGCTATAAACCGGCAAACCCGAACTCTCAGTTTAGCCGATAACTGGCCTTAGCCGATAACTGGTACAGTACCAGTACTGTTAAACGGAGAACAATGGACACACATCCGCTGACTATGTATGAAGTCAGTATAAAAGTGGGCGTCCTCATTATCGTATGGAGACTCAAGAAATCGTGATGACCCCCGCCTATGAAAACAAATTCGTACTTGGTAACAACATACTTTCTTTTATTTAACGCAATTTCGTAAAGTTGCGGTTTAGATGTTTACTATTTCTGCAATTGAAAGAAAAATTCTTTTAAAAAATTATTTTCTCGCAAATATCGCATGTCCTTAAGTGCAGTCATCCTTTAAAAGATATGATTTCTTGGTGGTAGCCACAATGTACAATAAACTGATAAGTTTATTCATTTCTTTTTTAATAAGAGAAACTGTCCTTTTATGAATATATATACACTGTACGCATTTCTTGACACGCAAAGAGAGAACACAAGTGCATGCACAATTTGGTTTTCATCTATACATTGTAGAGACAAAGCTCATTTATGTAAATATTTATTTATATATATATTTATTTATTCACCAATCAAGGGCCCTCATGGGGCATATACATAAAAACAATATCATGATTATAACAATATTAGATATATTAAATCAAGCACGAATTACTAAATCAAGTTGTTGATAATGATCCTTGATCGTAAATTAAAATATTGATCGTTGTTTGCGACGCTGGATCATGCACATAATTGACACACAGAAAAACACATTTATGGTAGTATGCTATATCACACAAAATATGAATTATTTTGAATTTCATTCGGCAAATATTCTGCCAAAGAGGACATGTCCAATGTAAAAAATGAATGTATATATACAATGGAATGTTGTTGTGAACAGCATATGAAGAGATGTGTGATGTACATGTAACACAAAATTACAATACGTTTTCGCGGCAGATATACATAAAGCAATTTTAATTTTATATATGATTTAAAAATGACATAGTTGCCACTTAAAGCATAATATCATGTTGCTAAAAGAAAGGTAACGGACGTTTTATCAAAGAAAATAACAACAAAATAACATACGGAGTCAGATTTTTCACGAACTTCGTCGAAGCACGGTGCAGATAACTGCATTTGGTGGTTCGATCCACCTATATCCGACAGCATTTTAAAACATTGATATCAGACATCTGAAACCCGCCACTAAATCAGGAATGACCAATAAACCGGCCACAAAACTCAATATGCTTACTCCCAAGGTCATTCCGATAACTCGGCTGGACATTCGGGGATCTGTGGCGCTTATCCTCTTCCTGATGCTTGACGACAGATTCGCTTTGAAGACGGTGAGGTTTTTCCGGATTTCGCTCAACACAATTTCCACTTCGTCCTCGGTCAGGGTGGAGTGAGTGTCGCCATTGTTACAGTTACAAATACAGTTCAGACTGGATGAGCCCCCGCCGCCGGCGTTCGGTGTATAAACTATTGGAAGTAAATATTGAAAAAGAGCAAAATGTGCTAACTATGATAAAATATGCTCATATTAGAAAACACCCTTCCACAGAGATTAAAAAACGATCGATGTCTGAAATTGAGATAATAATCATTATTGTAGTTACTGTATAACATAAAAGTAAACGTGTATTTATATCTTAATAACATTTCCCAGGATCTTTGACTGTGATAACTCTACAAATCGATTCTGTAATGCATGGTACAATACTTTTCATCAATGACTATTTTAATAATTATTCGTAGAATTTCTGAAAATTATATAAATATAAGTAATAAGAAGTCATTCTTTGAATATTATGAGGTGATCAAATACGCAGGCACGAAGCATTGTTCTTGAAAGTGGGGGGGGGGGGCAACCTCTATGGCACGCCAAATTCACAAAAATTAGCTAATCATAGTTTCACAGTCGATAAACTAGGATTAATTAACGGTTGTAAACTATAGTTTACGGACAGAAAACTATAGTTAATGACGATAATCTATATTTTACATCTGTAAACCATAGTTAACGCGATCATCTATGTTTCAGAAGTGTAAAACTATAATTAACACAGAAAACAACCATTTGCGATTGCAAAACATAGTTTATCTGATAAATATAGTTTCACGATTGTGAAACTATGATTAACAACTCTAAACTATAGTTAACGAATATATTATAGTTTACATATGTGAATCTATATTTATCAGCAAAATCTATCGTTAACGTTATTTGCAGACAGATCAACTTAGATTATCATTCGTAAACTTAATAGTGTACAACCGTTAATTATGGTTTTGCAGATGAAATTAAACTATAGTTAACAGATCGTTAATTATAGTTAACGAATCGTTAACTATAGTTTACGTTTCGTATACTATAGTTTACAATAAACTATTGTTAACTATAGTTTAACGTCCGTAAACTATAGTTAACAGTCGATAAACCTAGTTTATCATCTGTGAAACTATATTTAACGCCGTTAATCTATATTTCACATCTGTAAACCATAGTTAACGCGATCATCTATGTTTCAGAAGTGTAAAACTATAATTAACACTGAAAACAACCATTTGCGATTGCAAAACATAATTTATCTGATAAATATAGTTTCACAATTGTGAAACTATGATTCACAACTCTAAACTATAGTTAACGAATGTAAATTATAGTTTACAGATGTGAATCTATATTTATCAGCAAAATCTATCGTTAACGTTATTTGCAGACAGATAAACTTAGATTATCATTCGTTATAACTATAGTTTACAACCGTTAAATATAGTTTTACAGATGAAAACTATAGTTAACGAATCGTTAACTATAGTTTGCGGTTCGTAAACTATAGTTAACAGTCGATAAACCTAATTTATCAAATGTGAAACTATGTTTAGCTCAATTTTGTGAATTTGGCGTGCCATAAACCTCATCCAAAAAACCTTGACAAGCCAAAAAAAAAAAATTAAATTTTCAAAATCATAAAAATCCTAATCCGTTTGAGGGGGGGGTAGCTTAAGTTTCACTGTTGATTTCCTTACTTTCACTTCCATTTATTACATGCTCCCAGAAAAATGGGGGGGGGGGGGGCAACTCCATTATAATTCAAGTTTTAATATGTATATTTGAAAAAAAGGTTTGCTGTGAGAAAAAATGCTACGATGCTACGTGCCTGATACGGTCGGGCGTGATCAAATCTATCATAAAGCACTTCGGACTTTATTGGATTTTATCACCCCGACCTTATTTGATCACCTCAAAGAATGAGTCCTTATTCCTTAAAAAAAAATGTAGCGAGAATGCTTGACTTTGATAGAAAATTATATCTTGGTCGACTGAACTCTTTTGAGAGAGAGAGAGAGAGAGAGAGAGAGAGAGAGAGAGAGAGGTCTTAAATTACTTCGGCACATGACAAAATAATAAGAATCGCATCCCTTGGCCTTCTGGAATATACGGCCCGACTCGCCCTTCATCGTGACACATTTCCCATTGCCATTCTCCGATATCAAGGACTCTTTGGGAAACAGTTGCCCGGTGACGTTGCTAATCATTGTCGTAGTGTTCGTAATGACTAAATCTGTCCAAAACTCGACACCATAGTGACTGCTATAAATATAGAGTAAAAAGCTACAGAAAACGACTACTGCACTTATCGATAATGCAAATTGAACTTATTTGATGGTGTTAGATCAGAAATAAAACTTATTACCCAGCTGTTTTACCTGTTCAAGAATTTGTGTACATGGACTAAATCTTCGGTAATGTTATACAAGAACAGCGCTCGATAATTTGAGTCATAATTGCTGCAATGGTGATCTACGTCCATACTTGCCAAATTTAAGGACCCCATTGAAACTGTAAAAAAAACAAAAAACAAAAACAAAAACAAAACATTAAAATATACTAGGCCCTTTATGTGCTTTTGTTGGACGCCTAAATTCTCACTACTAGTATTTTGGGTTTTTTTTTATTGTTTTTTGTATTATGTTTTTATTATTTGAACATGGTTTCAGAAAAAAACTTGGGAGTACACTGATATTTAAAACAACACGTTTTTACTCGCTTCCCAGTCCTATCAGCTCTCCAGATAGAAAATGCTTTCAGAGACGTACTTAATTAATTAAGTCCTTTTTACTTTTTATGATATTTCTAATTTTTATGTTATTTCTAAGATACGCTGATGATAATCGTGATTAAAATGATTCTTTCACTACTCGCGACGACTGATTGAGTCCACTTATAAAGATGTGAGGAGATAAATAGCTAAATCCTGTTATTTTGCAGTTCAAAGCGTAAATACAACGAGGTACGTTATTGACTGGGGGGGGGGGGGGGGGCAACGGGGTAAACAACACTAATTAAAAATATCTTGAAAAAAAATAATTAATGATTAGTCAAACTTCAAAATACGGTGGAAAGGGGAGTATGAAAATTAAGAAAATGATCTACATTTGTATTAAAAGTTTAGAGGTCCCAAACGACTCACAGGTATATCACATCACAAGTATATAGGTTTTTTTTCTCTAAAATATTGCAAATTGAATCTATTAATAGCATTATACACACCAAATTCTGGTTCTCCGTCTGGTCCAGGCTCAGCCGTGGTTGTACTTTCTACTGAATCTGTTATAAATGATCGGTCTGTGATGGAGGGAAAAGTTACAGAATCCGTGGAAAATGTAGCCTCTTCAGAATGTTTTTCATAATCAGTATTTTCTACTGAATCTGTTATAAATGATCGGTCTGTGATGGAGGCAAAAGTTACAGAATCCGTGGAAAATGTAGACTGTTCCTTAGAAAAATCTAAATGTTCTGTAGTTGTTTCATACGGATCCGGAGTTCCCCCAGCAGCTATAATGACCTCGGCCGTGTCTAAGAGCACGAGAAGACACCAAATCATCAGAAAATCCATTCGAACACTTCCAAAATGTGATTTGTTGACCAAGAGAAGTTGATGAAGAGAAGTACACGACTCGACTGGTTACCGCCTACCTTGTAAAATAATGCATCCAAAAAGCGAGGTCTACTGTATTCTCAAACCAACCGTTTTAATTGGTTTTCCAATATCTTTTATGTGCATGACGAACCCTAATTAATTATTTCCGTCTACTTATTTTGTCAGGGGATTTGTTTGCCAATATTTCTTAACTTCATCAATCGCGCATGTTTTAAATCAGCGTTAATAACATTTAATTTGCGACGATTACGCTGAAAAGTGATATTCGTTATGATTGTGTTTTAATTCACCCAATTTAAAAGAACTTACTCCTCAATTGTTCTTTAGATCTCTCTTGAGACTTCGTTTTATGAACACGAGTTAAGGTATGGATTATAAAATTATTTCTAATAGATTGTAACAAAATACAACTCAGACAAATAGGAAATACCTGCTAAGTCTAAGATTAAAGAGAAATTCATAGGGCGTTATGGTAACTACAGCGATAGCTATTCTTGAAATATATTAAGCAAAGTAAGAATTACATGCAAACGAAACAACAAGAACAGTAACTTGAACCCGCAACATCTAAATCAAACATAAGCAAAATAGTAACGGAGGAATTTGATAAAAAGTATAATATTTGTTCTCTTTTATCCTCTAAATTGTTAATGGAACACGCCATGCAATGTCATCAACACTCGCACGATACAAAGCTCAATGCTATGGCTTTTCTGGTCACAATTTGCATGTTGTCGGCCGTCAGTTTTCGTCTATCGCGGTAACTTTTCATTTTATTTGGAACCACTTTCAACTCGCACAGTGCAACCTGAATCGACAAAATTGAATTCCAAAGGGAGCTTATATATAGAGAGAGAGAGAACAGAATTTATTTTAATTTTTAAAAGTTGGTTCCAAAAAGTTTTACGATTGATCAGAATCTGTGCATTTTAAACATGTTTTTGGTCTTTTTTGAATGCGATAGATTCTGGCTTTCTCTCTCAAAGTGGCAAGGACTTTTATGCTTGTTTGAGACCGCTGATGATCTTCAGAAAGCTCTAGATGAATTCCATGTGTATTGTTCCCAATGGAAACTAAATGTCAATGTAGAAAAAACAAAGATATTAGTTTTTTCAAAAGGCCCTAAGCCTAAAAATATATTTTATTATAATAATAATGTTGTTGAAATTGTGAGTGAATTCAAATATTTGGGTATTGTATTTTCCAGAAGTGGATCTTTTTGTAAAGCCAAAAAGCACTTAGTCGAGCAAGCACAGAAATCTATGTATAGTATTATTAGAAAAATAAGACTCTTTAATCTACCTATAGAACAACAATTTAATTTGTTTGATAAAGTAGTAGTACCCGTTTTGCTCTATGGTTGTGAGATTTGGGGTTATGAGAATATAGATATTATTGAAAAAATACATTTGAAATTTTTAAAATATGTTTTATGTTTGAAAAGTAGTACGCCATCTTATATGGTCTATGGTGAATCAGGTCGTTATCCTTTATATGTCACTGTATATTCTCGAATGATCTCTTATTGGACAAAAATGATCCAAGGTCAAGAAAATAAAATTGTGTTTACTGTTTATAAATTTTTAGCAAATCAATATATGTACAATAATGACTATGTAAATCCATGGACTGATTTTATACGACATACTTTAGATTCTTGTGGTTTTTCTAATATCTGGGTAGAACAAAGTACAGCAACATATACTGTTAAGTGGATTTCGGCTGCCATCAAACAAAGATTACAGGACCAGTTTATTCAGAAATGGGCAAATGACATAGATAACTCATCCAAGGGTCAAATATATAAAATTTATAAAGAAAATTTTGGATTTGAAAAATACTTTAGCATTCTTACAAAAAAATTTTGGAAACCACTCATCTAACCACCGTTTACCGATTGAAACCGGTAGATGGTATGGAATTCCTTTAAATGACAGGAGTTGCACACTCTGTAATATTGGTAAATTAGCGGACGAATTTCATTTTATTCTCGAGTGCAAATCCCTCTCAAATTTACTTAAACAATTTTTACCAACCAGGTACTGTCATAAACCAAATACATTAAAATTTAGGGAACTGTTTACAACATCAAACATAAAAACATTGAAAAAATTAAGCACTTTTATTTTGAACATCCAGGAGCAAGTCTGCTGTCCAGCCTAAACTATTCTAGTTATTAATATTACTCTTTGCGTATATTGAATACCATTTAAACTCTGAACTCTACATAATCATCCACTTTTTCTACCACTCTTTGTATTATTACTATTTTTCTTCTCTTATGTATACTTATTGACACATGTATTACTATGTTGTATTATAATATTATATATGTATGTATGTATGTGTGTATGTATGTATATATATATATATATGTATATATATGTATATGTATGTATGTGTATATATGTGTATGTGTATGTATGTGTATATATATATATTTTTTTTTAGACCCTTGACATTACTATTTAACGTAAATATGTTATATGTACCTCATGTACCATTGAATGTTAATGGTTTGGGCGAATAAACTGAACTGAGTGAGCTTCATTTTTCAAAGAAACTGAGAAATATCGTAGGATGTTTTAAAACCTTAATGGGAACCGATTAATTGTGCCTGTTCCAGTAATTATATAATAGCTTTGGTTTGCCCAAGTACGCTTTAATTCTTCTTTCATATAGATTTTGGTGGGTTTTATTAAAAAAAAAAACCGGCCCTGCAGCATGACACTGCAGGGTCACGAAAGAACCCCAAATGATGTTAGAAAGATAGAAATACATTTCCATTAAATATATATATATAGAAATTTCTTCATGAACATGGCGTCTAGATTTTGTGCAGCTACTATTAAATAATGAAATGGGACTATTACTAGTTCTACTTCTACCAGATTGCGACCACCATCAATCACTGATGACACTTCATGCCACTTTGGTGCGCATACCAAATTTTAGAAAATAAAAATAAGTGCTGTATATTATCAAAAAAGGGGTGCAAGTAAAAACAACTTGATTAATTTAATCAGGTACTTAAGCGAGCCTTGAATATTTCGAGGCTCGGGGATGTAGCGATGTCAGTGGGCAGAGCATTCCAGTCCCTGATGGTACGAGGGTAGAAAGATTCCTTCCTTACTTTTGTATTACTCGATTGTATTTGGAAGGAATGTACTCCCATGTTTCGGCTAAGTCTTGATGGTGTCACTAGTTTGTTTGATGTTTCAATTTTCACTAGTCCGTTTTTGATCTTATACATGAGAGTCAGCCTGGCTCGCTTTCTCCTCTCCTCCAGAGTTTGCCAGTCTAGGGAATGAATCATGTCGGTTACCGATGAGGTGTTGACTTGTGATATCGGTTGGTCACATATCTGGCGGCCCGACGTTGAACCATCTCGATCTTGTGTTTATCATCAATCAAGTATGGGTCCCAGGTGGTGCTGGCATATTCTAGCGTAGGTCTTACAAGTGTCTTATAAGCTTTCTCTTTTATATTTGCATTTCTGATGTTGAGGTTTCGTTTCAAAAAGTGTAAGGTGTTGTTAGCTTTCTTGCAGATGTTCGATATGTGCTGGTTCCACTTAATATCTGATGTTATTGAAACACCTAGATATTTTGCTGTTGTAACCTGTTCGAGTTGGTGGCCGTGAAGAGTCTATTTCTTTATTATTGGTTGCTTTTTCCTTGATATTTTTAGGACATTACATTTTTCTGGATGGAACTTCATTTTCCAATTCTCTTCCCATAATGCTAATTCGTCCAGGTCTTCCTGTAAGTGGATTGCATCAATATCTGATGATATTGTTAGATATACAATTGTGTCATCTGCGAATAGTCTGGTCTTTGATCTAACATTCTCAGGCATGTCGTTTATGTAGTAGAGAAATAGGCTTGGTCCTAATACTGACCCCTGAGGGACACCTGACTCCACTGGTATTGAACTTGAAGATCCCCCTCGACCACAACTGACTGACTTCTATCTTGAAGGAAGTGTGTGTTTTGCCCCTTATTCCATAGTGATCTAATTTGTGGAGTAATAGGCTATGGCAAACTTTGTCAAAAGCTTTACTGAAGTCCATGATTAGGCAGTCAGTCTGTTTTCCCTTATCCAGATTCCTGCTAATGTCATCCACGAATTCAACAAGCTGTCAGTGTTTCGCAGGATAGACCTTTGCGGAATCCGTGTTGGAAGGGGTGTAGGATACTTTATTATACTTTCATGTTAAATACTGAAATCTGATTGGTTAAGACGCAGTTGACAATCCGTTCTCATACCCTCGACGTTAGCAACACACTTGGCAACGGGCCGATAGAACGAATTGTTACATGCGCGTAAATTATCCGCGTACGGTTCGCCGTAGAACTCACGTCTTTTCTATATAAAAGCAGTAACATTTGCTATAAAATTAAGACATTCAGTATAAAAAAATAAATAGTGCCTGCTTGGGAGGGTACCAGTTGAAATTGACACCCCTCGAAAACCATTGTCAACCTCCGCTCCGCGTCGGTTGACAATGGTTTTCTCGGGGTGTCAATTTCAACTGGTACCCTCCCAAGCAGGCACTATTTATATATTGACACCCCTCGAAATCCATTGTCAACCTCCGCTTCGCGTCGGTTGACAATGGTTTTCTCGGGGTGTCAATATCAACTGTTACCCTCCCAAACAGGCACTATTTATATAATGTTGATCGGCATGACATATGATGCTGCTGGTCACGATGTGCACCATCAGTTTGCAGGCAATGCATGTCAGTGACACTGGACGGTAATTAATGGCTTCGAATTTCTTTCCTTTCTTATATATAGTTCTTTTAAAGCCCGTCTGTTGTCAAGGAACGTTACTGAGAGGCTAAGATGGATCCAGTAGTGAAGAGAAAATAGTTTGGTCTTTATATGTTACTTTTGTCACCAGAAAACAGAGCCTTGTTACTTGTTACACATGAAATGGGGGTAAAAGTCAGGACAGAAATCTAGCTTCAGAGTGAAAACTAATTCCGAATAACATACGTAAGATTTAACATTAATATAAGGCGCCATTTTTAAATGGTGGCGATGATTTTGTAAACAAACTGAAACTTGAAGTTGAAGTGCCAAAAGCAGTCCATTTTATTTTAGCCAACTTATGACATGACAATGAATACATGGATTGTGCAAAATGAATTGTATCGAGTAGGTTTCTGAATCATATATCTTTAACTATACCTAATTTGAACTAAACAAAACCAGAGGCGTGTTCAACAGAGCGAGTGCTCGCGAGCGCTCGCCAAAATTTGTATTGCGGGTATAGGAAATTTTGGCGAGCGCTCGCAAGCACTCGCTCTGTTGAACACGCCTCAGGTTGCATACTTCATAAGTTTATTTTAATCAGGGACGTTATATATGTCTCTGTTTTAGTACACAACATTCATGACATTGGCAATGCCAATGGCTATCTTCTAATTCTATCAGTTTATGAACACAATATTTATCATTTATGTTTCTATAGTATATATTTATGTTTCTTCAAAATGAAACCCGGTCTGGACAATTGATCGCCACAGGAAGGTCTCAAAGGAATATTTTCTTCTATGATAAGGCATATAAAAAAAATTGTGTGTTTAGGGTAACACTTATGAAAAAACTAGGTTAGGTAGGTAGGGGTTTTTAAAAAACTTTTATCATATTTTTTCTGCGTGAATCCTTAGAATTTTTGTTTGTGTCATATTTAAAAACGTGTTTTTAATAGAAATAATATAAAAATCACAATCCGATAAAAACAGACATCAAAAATAGTAGGATCAGGGCATTTTTGTAGGTTAGGTTGGGTAACCCTACACAATTTTTTTTTAGGCCTAAACACTCGAAATGTAGACATTTTTTATTGACTTTAATACTGGTGATGAAAAGTCAAGCCTCAACCAGTACTTGAACCCAGGGCATCTGGCAGACAATGTTATTCTGAGTTATCTGTAAATAAAAATGAAATGTTGGCTTTTGGGATCAACAACTGACAATTAAACTATACTGGCCTGCGACCAGTTCTCGCCAAGGACCATTTCTTGCCAGTGCATTGTTATGTCATTTTTCGTATATGGTACTTATTATGTACTGATAGATATAGAATATTACACTGTTGTTTTGATCTCGGCCCTGGTATCAGCCCTCGTGTGGTATCGGCCTTCGGGCTTGGACCGATTCCAACCGCTTGTGATGTTTTTTATATCATATATCTAAAATCAAAGAGTTTTATATAAATTCCAAATAAGGAATATAACTTATCATGAAGAAGCTACAGTATAGATTTTTTCGGATTTACAAAACTGGTTCGTTTTTATTCTTTTTCATATGTGTTAAGAATTGTAAGAGTTGTCGGACTTTGTTGACAAACTATCGTTATTTGAAATATACAGTAGTCTAGAATGGAATCTGTCGTCTGAAATGAAGCTTCAAGCAATATCTTCTATAGAATTAAAAATCATCTTTTAGGAAACTTTTATTCTACCCAACTTCGTAATGAGTCAAATTCTTTCACTGGGATTTCGTTAGTTTCCTGTCAGATTCCATTTATAACAATCCATACTGTTATAGCAAGTTGTTTGAGAGCGTTCATGAGTGCGTCCATTACTTTAACCTTTTAATTCTTACAATAAAAACTGGTTTTCTACTTTTGGTCTCGTTCCATCCTTCCTTATATCCACCATAATTTAAATGTTGATTGATATTTCAATAAAGCGTGCTATTGTTCTAAATACACAACAATTGTGTAGATTACCTCCCCTTATTTAGATACATATCGCTCTTTGGCGCTATTATTATTTTTCAATTTTCAGCAATAAATAAAAATATTAAGATAGTCTAAAACACTTGTATCAAGGCTGATACACTACTAAAGTCTGTCCTAATTAAGTTATTGCTTCCATCACTTTTTGATGATTTTTTATCAAAATATACATACCTGTGAAAGAAGTACAGTTGAAATCGATGAAATGGAAAATATCCAAGATATCTTCATTGACAAATTATCCCTTTTCACTCATAAAAGTTTACAGGAACGAAAACAAATTCCTTACGGAGATTTATAATGGGAAATGTTTACATCTTTTCTCCATTCGGAAGTTATCGGGACACCTCACGCAATTTTTCAATGTTATCATCCGGGCTTAATTATGGCTGATGCAATACAAAATCTCCGTAGACTTTCTATTTTGGGATGTGTATTGAAACCTGAAGCGGTAGAGGGGGCGTTTCAAAACAGATAATCTGGACATTTTTCATATTACCGTATATACTCGCCTATAAGTCGGATTTTTGGGAGTAGAAAATTGAGTGAAAAGTGGGGGGTCCGACTTATAGGCGAGACATAGTTAGAAAATTTTACACAAGGGAGAAGTAAGTTATATTATTTTTAAATAATAAACAGATAAATGCATTTAATCTGTTTTCATAAAAAGAAAATTCAAGCAGTCAATTTTTCACACCTAAGGTGATAATAGCTATAGGGGTCATGCCACCTAAAACAACACAAGCAAACACCCCAGTGTAAGGGGCTAATTACCAACCTAATCAGTCAGTAAGGAAATAAATCACTATCATCTAATTTTCAGAAGGACTCTATTTAAATACCTGGTAGTTTTGAAGCTATTACCAAATTGTTATTAGTGTTTTAAAAAATAATGACATTTAGAATTTAAAGTTATAAACATCAAAGACCCATGATAGAAATAGAGTCTAGAAGCATTTATAGGGTGAAACAAGGACAATTTTTTGAAAACTCAAACTTGTATGATAAAAATGTGGTTATTTTATTGGGAGTAACTGAACATTAATTGTCCTGAAAAAGTGACCCGACTTATAAGGGGGTCAACAGCAAAATCTTCAAATTAAAGCTGGAAAAGGGCAACCGGCTTATAGGCGAGCCGTACTTATAGGCGAGTATATACGGTAGTGGATGAACGTAGTTTGAGCACAAAGGTATTTATTATTATCGAAATATCAAGCGAAAAGTGGTGGAAGCAAAAACTCAGGACAGAGTATAGGTATATGATATAATGATGTAACAATGCACTGGCGAGAACTGGTCGCAAGCCCGTAGATATGCAAAACACAAATAGTACTTACATCTAATATATAACTGTATATTATAAGCTACATATACTACTGAACACCTGCGCAATAATCCCCACACATCTTGGGGATAAGAATAAAAAATGTTGCTACAATTTGTTATGAATAATCCCTTAAGTACCAGTATGTTTCATTTTTAAATTGATGGTGGAAAGTGTTTGTCATGCAATTCTCAACTTGGATTCGAACCAGGGATGTATATACTATATATACATGTAGTATATATGTCCCTGCTCGAACACAGCTAGGGCTTCTCAGTCCAGCACTCTAACCACTGAACTAACTACTGAGACCCAATATATTAACCAGCTGTTGACTGACATTTGCATGTCTGTTAACTTGGTGACATATTCCCCCTTTGTGTAGAAGTTTATCCTCAAATTTATGAGAAGAATTTTAGGATGTAAGGTATATAATATGGATCCTCTAATTTACAAGTAGAATTCTATGATGAAACAAATGCTGTACTAAGGCATATTCCTTGGGAATGACAGTGGTTTTTTAATGTTTTGTGCCAATTGAACATGTGGTGATGAAAAGTCAAGTCTTAATTAACTGGGACTTAAACTTGCATGGGGCCTCTGGTGTACCATGCCAGTGCTCTAACCACTAAGCTACTGAGACCCGATATATTGACTTACAGTCACACACCTGTTAACTGGTAGACAATTTAATCTTAGAGGAGTAAGGATTGAAAAATGTAATTTTGGTATAATTTTATCACAATACAATTGATTTAGGTGTACAGTTAATGAAGCCAACGGAGGTGTGCAAATGGATGCTTTCTCTTATATAGTAAAGACTTTTGATTAAATGAACACCTCCCCCCTCCCCCCCCCCCCCCAGCAATGGCATGGGCACAGAGTTTAGAGATTCATATGCCAAACATAATAGTAAAATGAATACAAAATTTAAAATGGATATTTGAGCTTGCAAACTATTAATCAGGTGACTGATGAGGCCTTTGGGGCTTTAGTTTGTTCAAATTGTTATTTTGTCACAGTTTGGTTGAAGATCAATCAATCTCTTTATTTCAAATCAACATCAGCACGTGATATTTTGTTTATGTAAATTAAATAGGCTGATTTAAGGCACAAACTTGAAATAATTGCAAAACAATAAGTATGAATATCTTTTACTTATAGATGCTAATATTTAGGGGAAGTCTAGTGGCTGGTATTAAATTTATAAGTAATACATAAAGAATCATTAGAATGATTTTTTATTTCAAAGCTGCTATATCAAATATTTTATGTACATGTACTATCAAACTACATGTAAATTTTATTATCGAATTGTCATCTTTTCAGCAATCTGTGTTCAAATATTAAACCACAAAAATATTTCCCCTTCAGGGACCAGTAATTTGTCCACTGTTGTATGGTTGAGTGGCCTGGAAGGTTTGATCCCCTGATAATTGGTTTTGTATCGATTGAAATATTTTGGAAGCTTTCAACTTTGCTCAGGTGGTAATTGTAATTCACCAGGTATATCTGCATATATGGTACCTGAGATGAAATATATGACCAGACCCACTCAGGTGTAAGTTTGTGTTAAAGCTAAGCACTTTAAGGAGAAAAACAAACAAAAAGAAAAGGAATTTACATATGCTAGCATATACACATAAATTAAGGCTTTTGAGTTGTTGTTGAATTTCATGCTTGATTGATGGGTCTTTGAGAGGTTAAGTAAGTTCTAGACCTGTACATATATACAGTATGTATTTTTTTTTATCATCATTGAAAGGATCAATGCTAATCTGTGTGGCACAGCAGGATAATTAGACATTGAGGTATTGTACACTACATGATCTTGTCACAAACCTGAGTTCAATTTCAACAGCTGCATCCAAGCATTTCAAACAAATGAAGGCTTTTATGTACATTTATTTTAGTTTTTTAAAAGCTGAGGTGTTTATGTTATTTTTTATTTCTTGCCCTGTAGCAGTCATTCGAGACAGCCAAAAAAAAAAAAAATCAACACTTTTCAATTCTTTTGGCTGCCTTGTTTAAATGCCATTTCCCTTGTTGATAATTTGATCAATTAAGTTTGAGTTTATCTGTTTTGAAATGAAAAATTGTTTTTGCTATGCATTAAGAATATATTTGTTTATTTTGCTTCAGATCTTAAGAGATGGCACCTGGTAAGAGAGGGCCGTAAGGAAAGGAAACAACAGCTGAGCCTGGGCATCTACCTTCATTTGGACTACGTTGGCATCAGGTGAGTTTGTTCGTCACACTATGGAGTGGTTCACTTATTTGATGGACCAGGCCTTTGAAGCCAAGCAAGCACATGTTGTGTATTGATGTTGGGGGCAGAAATGAGGGCCTGCCCAGGCTTTGTAGTAAGGTTGGTGACATTTATTGCTTTCTTGGCAAGGCCTATGGTAACCTATGCATTGGACAATGAGTGGATTTGTAGATAGGTAATAGGAACACATATATTGACAGCAGGTATACAGCTAAATACAAATAAACCTCAGAATGTTGGCTTGTTTATCTGTAATTGTTGACCAGGCATGGTAAGGCTATAACTACATGGGAAGCTGGAACTGAATTTCTAAAGTACCGGTATGTAAATGAGATTTTTTTCTAATTAGTTATTCTAAGGTTTAGGAATGATTTGATATCATCTAGATATCTAATTGTTGAAAACTAATTATTTTAAGCTGCAAGTATTTGGTTTCTAATTAATTTAATATCTTTATGATGAATTTTTAATGATTTCTTGTGCTTGATGGAGTCATTAAGATGAAGGAGATGTTTCTGGTTCATTTAAGACGTACTTTACTGATGTTTTCCACTATTGACTGGTCAAAGTAAAAGCTTCCCTTTATATTGATTAAGTCAAGGAGAGGGTTTATATACCATCTCTAGATAATAGACCAAATAGAGGCAGCCATATGTACAAGAAAAATTATCCAACCCTTTGCTTTTCTTGTAGATCTGCTTTTTTCTAAGGAAATAAATCCCAAAACCAAACTAGATAGAATATTTTAAACAACATACATGTAACATGTGTAAAGCTAGCCTAGACTTCAATCGTGTGATTTATAGGTGTGAAGGGTATTTTTTTTATATGAAACAGTTTAAAACAGCTGTTACCAGCCAGAAATCAATATGAATTTATAATCTGAGACAATACCACTTTGGTAACTTTTATATTGTAATGAGGCAACACATTGTGTTTCAGACTGTGATAGTTTAGAACTACAACCACCAGCTTCTGCCACACTGAAAGTTTTTGACATCACCTCTGGCTCAGATGTAACATTCAAAGGTTCAGGTAAAATGATATTTATTTTCAACAAAGTTCACCAAATACTGGTTATGCACATTTGTTTATGGAGACTGCTAGATGCATATATTTGATTAATTAGTTTCACAAGCTGACCTTAGTCTGTTAGTACAAATAATATGATCAGCAAACATGTATATGATTTATATATAATACATGTTTGCTGATCATACTTATAATTATTATTACAGAATAAGTTTATGAGTGTTTTTGAACGGATGATTACAAATACAGATCCAGTAAACAATTTTACAGAGAGGTTTTAAGGGTAATTTTGTTTGCCAGAGGGAATCCAAGGCCTAGTTTTGTTAATTTTATCATGGGAATTTAATAAGACTTATTTTGAAATTTCTGTGGGGCGATGTCTGGTCCAAGGGAATCCAAGGCCTATTTTTGTTAATTTTATCATGGGAATTTAATAAGACTTAGTTTGAAATTTCCGTGGGGCGATGTCTGGTCCAAGGGAATCCAAGGCCTATTTTTGTTAATTTTATCATGGGAATTTAATAAGACTTAGTTTGAAATTTCAAATTTCCGTGGGGCGATGTCTGGTCCAAGGGAATCCAAGGCCTATTTTTGTTAATTTTATCATGGGAATTTAATAAGACTTAGTTTGAAATTTTCGTGGGGCGATGTCTGGTCCGTCCTCCCCCCCCCCCCCCCCCCGGTTCATTGTTCATGGCATAGATACTGGTACTCAAAACTCATATGTTGTACGTGTATAAGTATGGGTACTACAGTTGTATTTAATAAGAGTAGCTTATCATAGGAATTCAACCTTTGTACATCTAGTACATTCACTGATCTGTGATGTTACGTACTGCATATCTCAGCACTTGAATAAAGAAAAGTATGTTTACATTAAAAAAATAACAACAGAAAAAAAATTAAATTAATCATATATTGTAATGTCCTGATTTAACCTTATTGATGAAAATGCGAAACGATGGCATTTATTGATGCCCAGTATGTAAGAAATGTACATGTTCCTTTAAAAGGTTATACATCAGGGAACAACTATTCTCAGTTGTATAAACAAATTTCATGACACATTCAGCAAAGTTTAAGGTATTTCCATATGAATACTTTTGATAGGTGTTATTCTATTACATTCAACAACTACAGAAGGGTGTAAGGGCTCTCTGGGTTTTATTTTAGCATGTAAGGTCTATGCCTTGTATGAGACAAAATCTTCATTTCTTACAAATGCATGACTTAAGAGGCACAATAGATAAGAACTTAACGTTGGACTGTGTTATTGCAATCTTATGTAACTTATCATTCTATATCAGTCCAAGTCAATTGACACAATTAAAATACAGGTAACTGTGACCAGGTATGTAAATGCAGGACTAGAATTGTCCCCAGGTAAATTTAGAGTATAGATTAAATGTCATTGATAGGAATTAACATTACACAATGTAGTTTTTATGTGTGGTTGTTCGAAATTTATCTCTCTTGTTACAAAAAGGTGGGTAATTTTTCTCTATTTTTGATGATTAAAAAATGAGAGTTTGCTACGTAGAAGTTTGCCATTTAAATAAAAATCCATGCATTTATAAATGGAAATGCAATACGTTGGGCCCTGATTTGATGAAATTTTGCATAAGAATTTCATTTTGACTGATCGTATTTTTATTTGCCTGCAATTTTAGGTGGATGTGTACATGATCGGGGGAGTGTTGACAAACAGCTAAAGGTAAGACAAAGTAAACCAAGTACTGATGTTAACCGACAGCTAGTTCATGATATGATAAACTAGAGCAGTTTAGGTATAGAGAAAATGTACATAAAGCTTATATGTACAGCATTAGAATAGCCTGTAGGTATTTTACTGTTATATCTCCCAGACAATCAATGTTAATGATATTTTACTGAAAAACCTTTGAAAAGAGTCGATAAAAATGTGCTGATATGGTATACAATTTTGCATTGGATATATTGGGGAGTTTGTATACGGAGGAGGTTGTATATTGATGATGCTGACCTCTTTTGAGTGTATATCATGTCCATGGATGTATTGAATGTGATTAACCAACAGAAATCATGCATTGACTTGGAGAAACAAGGTTATTTAAACTAGGAAAATTTGAATTTTGCATTCTACATGTTCTCTGCATTCTAGCATTCAATTGGCTTTTTTTCAATTTTCATATCAGGCCTTTATTAAGGACTATAACATAGAGTTTTATCTGGTTATAACATCTTTGATTCAGTGTTTGTTAAGAGTCGCATAGTTGACAAAAAATATACCTTATTACATGTACATATTTATCATTGTATACTGGTAAGTCATATATATACCGGTAAGTCATATATATACCGGTAAGTCATATATATACCGGTAAGTCATATATATACACCGGTAAGTCATATATATACCGGTAAGTCATATATATACCGGTAGCAGATTAATCTGTCTAAGTGGTATAAATTGATCCACTGCAGTCAATTTTTTCCAACCCAAAATGTAAGATAATCTCCTCAATTTGATGTGGCAAATGTATTGATTAAATGAACTTAATGTACACTTTGGTTATTCATTTTACTCGATAGCTTGTTCAAAGTCAGCTGTTGTTGTCGGACAAAACTGCAAACTTAACAGTGTTATCCGCTCCAATCACATTATTTATAAAATTGTTTGAGGAAGTAAATTCACAGGTTTTGTGAATTGATCTTTCATGAAAATCAATACTTTGAACTGATAACCAATCCTCAGCTCTGCATGATGACATAATTTGAAGGGGGGCCCCATAAATCTGATATCACCACCTCCATGTAGTGAAATTTTCTGTCAAATCAAGAGTGTTCATGTGCAAGGATTGACTGCATAGCAACCTAAGCAAGTAAACGTTCTCTCTTTTATGTTTGGTCCAGTTTTCATTTATTTCGCATGCATGATCACATTCTGTATCTTTAAAAGAAATAAATGTGTTTTTTTTTATTGCTTTTTGCTAATTAGAATTACCATTGGGGAGAAAAACTCAATAAATGTGTAAATAATCTATCCTTTGTAATCCATAATGTTTTCTTTAATGTAACTATAATATTTAGTTTTCCTAGAAAGAAGTCTTTCATGGACAATTGACATATAATTTATTGATACAAGATAGACATGTTTTGATAAGTTAATGGGTCGGTGTCTCATATTGTAGAAAAATATTCTTACAAATTAAATATGCATCCATAAGTTGCAAGTAAATTGCTGATATTTGAGTGATCAAAATAAGTATTAGAGGTTGATTGGGTTTATTATTGAGTCCATCATTCTGATGCAAACAAAGTGTGATGTATGATGATATTCACCTTCCACGTATAGATAGATAGATTTGATAGATATGCATGTTCTAATGTTCTACATATGCAATGTATATTATTTGTATTTATATATTGCATTTCATGAAATTGTTTGTGTTTCTGTTGCGTACATATATTAGCTTATTCCTCTATCATCAAACAAGGTGACTCAGATTTCTCAGAAATATTATCTAACACCTGTGGATACATACCGTTATATGCACTGTGTAAACCAAATGCACTAGCTGCTAAAGGAGGTTGCTGGGAAGGGTAAAGTGATAAAAATTCAAGTATTAATTCAGATAGTGTATTATTTGTCTTAAGGTATTTTATATTTTTTTATGTCATGACCTCTGTCAACAAAAAATAGAATATATTGGTAAGGTTTATTAAATTTTTAAGATTACTGGTAGCTTTAATTTGAATGATTATGCAGTGATTTCATCATTTCATGATTTATTTGGTATGTATGGTAATGCAGATTCTTTAGTTCTGTTGAAGTCAGTTAATAATATTACAGTGCAGATGCAGAGTCAGTATTAATGGGCCAAGTTGATGTATCATCTTCTAATCTTGAACATTGATTTCTCTCCTTTATAATACTGTAGATTCCTGAAATAAATGCGAGGATTAATAGCTAGAAGCAAACTTAGCACATTTTAAAATCTCCCTTTTATTTTTCTAACAGTTGTAAACTACTTAAGTACTGGTATATGAAATTAAAACAAAAAGCTCTCAATTGAGGTTTTCTATTCTTGCTATTTAGCACTAAATGGTGGAATGAAGTACTCGCATAAAATAAGGAATCTGCAGCACAAAAGTAAATAAAGATATGGATGATAAATATAGTTCATCTATACAATGTGCATCAAGGAAATAAAAAGTTTATTCATATTTAGAATTCTATGAAAACCATGGATCATATGGAGGACAGCCCTTCAGCTGAGGAGATGGAGGTCTTGGCTAAACAGAAATCTCATGAGCTGTTTGCCCTGTGTGACACAGAGGAGAAGGGCTTCATCACCAAGCGAGATATGCAGAGACTGCAGACTGAAATCGGCCTGGACCCGGAGCAGCTGGAGGCAGTGTTTGATTCACTGGATGATGATAAAAACGGATACCTGACTCTGGAGGAGTTCACATCAGGGTTTGGTACGCATTATGATCTGGTTGACGATATCTGTATATTATATACAAGTATGAGGGCTCAAACCTACTATAGCTTGCATTTATGAACACATAGCTGTCAGTTATAGGATATTTTTCAGGAAAGTATACTAGCTTGTTTGATGAAGTAAATAAGAAATAAATTTGGAATATGTATGGTTTTTATACATATGGAATAAAATGTTTAAATTGTGCAGTCTTGGTTTTTCTTTTCTTTTTGATAAACTCCATTTTACAATATTTAACACATTTTGTATTACTAGCATAATGGACTTTACAGTCAAAGCATCAGGAGTTATCTTTCTTTGTCAAACCAAGGTTTTTTTTTCTATCTGTAAACAGGAAGTTATCTGGGAATAGGTCCCTCTCCTGATGACAACAGCCTGAACATGAGCGGTGGGGACAACTACGAGGAAGAAATGATGGACAGGGCTGAGGAGGAGGAGAAGCAGTTCAACAATATGATGGAGAGCATCGGGGCGGACAGGGTCATCGATGAGTAAGTCAAGTCTTATATATATATATAAAGAGTCCTGACAAGTACCGGTAGCCATGTCCAGGTCAGAACAGATCCACTGCAACAGAGCATGCCATGGTGGAAACAATGACATTGCATTGTTAGCTTACTGCATGTACATGTATTTCATGTTTTCATGGGGGTTTTTTTTCACTTAAAAACTGCATAAATTATATTAGCTTATATTATTTGGAGGGGGGGGGGGTTGCTGTATCTTAGTGGTGATCGACTTAAATTTTTAGCACTAATTTAGTAAAGTCACGCCATTAACCCCAAACTTTCACTTGATTTTCTACTCCCGAAAATCAACTTACAGGCCAATATATATATATGGTATACTCACAACGTAGTACGTTATTTTTTAAATAGCCAACATCACATGCATTTTGATTTTTTTTACTGCAGTCGAGCCACAGTGAAAACCCTGTGGATGAAGATCAGACATGACGAGCCAGAACTGATGTCAAACTTCGAGGACTTCCTCTACAAGATATCCAATGATATCCAGAGGGCCAGGGGAGATTTCGAGTCTTTGGAGGCCGCTCTCAAAAGGTAAGATGCATATGTATCATGTATTCAGATTTACTAGAATATATATCTGACACAAAGAGGTTAAAAGTGATAAATACAGCTAGGGCTCTCATTCATACTGTTAGCCTTTTCTATTGAATTTTACTGATTATGAATCACTGGTGCTGGAATAAAATTTGATGTAAAAATTTACAATGAAAATAAGTTTATTGTCATAGGTTTTATGATTTTTAAAAACTTGTAAGATTACATATTCTATTCTGTATTATCTTTAGAATTAGAACATTAGAACAATCCAATGAAAAGTGAATAATTTGATTCAGTCTGTTTAGTATGAACTTGATTCAGTCTGTTTAGTATGACGTTGTAAGCGGAATTTCACAGTCATGGTTTTTAACAGTTAATCCTTTACTTCAGAAGATTTGTTTTGGTAATACTTGAGGTAGTTGCATAGTGATTTTTATTTTATTTTATTTTTTTTTGGGGGGGGGGTGTGGATGGTGGCTGTGAAAACTTATACATTTTTAAGTAAGAAATCATAAATTATCAAATTGTCGACATTTTCCTCTGTTGTTTTTGGTTGATACAGTTGCATTATTAGATTCTACTGGCTTCATGTGTGACAGGAAATGATGGGGGTTATTTTTGTAAGAAGATTAAACAATAGGAGTATTTTCTCCATGAGTGAACAGTTTGTTTTTTTTCTTTTTATTACAATATACAAATAAAAAAGCCTTGTTTTAATCTTTTGCTTTATCATGTTATGGACTCACTGTAAGATAAGAAGATATCGCTCATTTAAAAAAAAAAAAATACAATTGAGCATTGTTGTGAGGTTTAGGCAACAGCAAGGGGTTCATAAGTATTTCCATTGATCAATCATTCAGAGTAACTGTAAACATTTTTTTTTTCTTTTTGCAAACATAAAATTGACTGATTAGAGCATTAATGTTTAAACATTAATTTCGTATTTATTGAAAAATAAGTCATAACATATAAACTGCCCATTCATGTTATATGAGATTAATTTAAAATTTGAATGCATACATCTATAAGTACTTGTGGAGCTAGAAGTGCGTTCTGAATTGTTAAATAAAAGACATGTGTTCATGATATTCATGATAAAGAATTTGTAACAAATATTCAACAGTGTCACTTCCTTACTGACTTTCACCATTTGTCAAGTAATTCACTGTCCTATGTAATTATTCCTCAGTGCTTGAAAAACACACATTTAATGATATACAAATAATATGTATTAGTTAAAAAAGCTACAAATTTTTTACATCTGTGTACTGGGACTATATATATGCAAAATTAATGAAAAAATACACATTCAATTGGTGGATTCCATTAGACTACCGGTAAGTTACACATACTTTTAGACATACTTACCGGTATGTCACATACCATAGAATTTTTTTGAGGGGGGGGGGGGGGGTTCTAAGGGATATTTGAGTTTTCTGGGGCGGAGGGGAGGGGTGACGGGTGGGGGGGGTCCAAGGCATATAATCAGTAAATTTATTACGAGTAAAATCAACACCCCTACCTACACGTATAAGCATCTCAAAACTTTTTATTTAATACTGTAAATTCCTTATATTACGCGAGTACTTAATTCTGCGATCCCGCTGTTTTGTATCAAATCGCGAGAATATAAAATTGCGAACGCGGAACATTTATCAATATTTCTTATAGTTCCCAACTCTCAGAAAATAATGGCGAGGTTTTAAAATCCGCGAGGCATGCTTCTCGCGATTTTACGCGGATACAAATTCCTCGGGTTTAATTAGGAATTTACAGTATTTTTAACCGGATTTTCCAAAGGAAAAATCCAGTTATTGAAATGGGGAAAGGATAACTCCTCTTACAGTTTTCAAGATAGGAAGTTGTTGTTTTGCAGAACAATTGTACATATATATCAGAGATGTGCATATTACTTGGATTTTGATTTTTGATAATAAATTTTTAAATTTATGAAAAAAGTACTAGCTGTTGAACTTTTCGCATAATACATGTATTGCAAATAGGGTACCCCTATTGTACGAATAACCTCTCCTTCAAATTTCAAGACAGGAAGTTGTTGTTTTGCAGATCAATTGTACATATAGCAGAAATGTGCATATTACTTGAAATTAGATTTTTGATAATTTCTAAAAAAAAATTACAAGCTGTTGAGCTTAGTAATTTTTTCGCATAATATTGCATTTAGGGTACCCCTATTGTACAGATTACTCCTCCTACAGTTTTCAAGATATGAAGTTGTTTTGCAGATCAATTTTACATATGGTATATCAGAGATGTGCATATTACTTGGATTTTGATTTTTTTGATAATTTTTTTTAAAATGCCACTTGTTAAACTAGGTTATTTTTTGGCAAAATATTAAATAAATAGTGCCTGTTTGGTTGACAATGGTTTTCTAGGAGTGTCAATTTCAACGGTTACCCTCTCAAACAGGCACTATTTATTTTATTATACTGAATGTCTTAATTTTAGAGAAAATTTTACTGCTTTTATATAAAAATGACGTGAATTTAAAGGCGAACCATACGCGCATAATTTACGCGCATGTGACAATTCGTTCTATCGGCCCGTTGCCAAGCGTGTTGCTAACGCTGAGGGTAAGAGAACGGATTGTCAACTGCATCTAAACCAATCAGATTTCAGTATTTAACATGAAAGTATAATAATGTATATTGAGTAGCCCATCTCTATGTATAGTGTTTATCATTCAGGGTTAACATGGATTATGGATACTGTCCACACAAAGGAAAACCTGGTTTGCTGTCACAGTGGCAGCTTTTCTCTTTTTTGGGGAAAGGGGGGAGGTGGAAATGGATACCTTAAACTTGCTGTTACCTTACAAAATAGGTGACAATCACAAGGTCATGACAACCTGTCATAAACCTGACTGTTTTAGGGTGTTGCTGACAACAAACTTAATACGCTGATAAGGAGGTCTCCAAGGCTAAACAGAAAACTTCTCTTTATTGATTTTTAAGAAGATATATATAACTTTCTAAAGAGGCAGGTCTATTTAGCATTTCTAATGCTCAGGGAGATAGCTCGGTGTTTAGGATTTTTAAAACCCAATTTGGCAAAGGTGAAGTATCACAGGTTTTTTTTTCAACACATTTTAATTTTTGAAGACGTTTCTTCTTATGAGCTATCCAAAGTTATAAATTTACATGTATAAATGTTACAGCATTCTTATACTTATTGGTTTAGTGTTTGGTGTATTGTTCTTAAAATGTACTTTAATGTACCTAATGTATTTTGATTTTGCTGAATTGAATGACTGTCATTAATATGTCTGTAATTTTCCACCCTATTCTAGGGTGAAGAATCAAATTGTAATGAAATATTATGAATCTTGACAATATACCCTAAGTATTCCACTCAATATATAAGAAACATAATAGAATACCATATAATTTTGATCCTGCATAGTCCATGAGATTTAACCAAAAAAATTTACAGCGCACCATAAAGTTTAATTGACTTCGCTTTTAGTCTAAATTTAGATCTAAGTTTGCCTTCGGTATCGTTAAAACATGGAAAATAATTGTAACAAAAGTCCCTACTAGGGTCATTAAGTTTACTCACGTATTGGAAGGGATGACATAAAATACATGTACCATGTTGTGAATCGTCTAATTTTGTGAACTTTTTACTAGCAACAGCTTACTGGTAGTTTGAGTAAAGTGTATCATTTGTAGTTGGATTAAAAGGTATGATTTGTATGCAGGGAAATGACACTGTTATAGATGTCTGATAACCAGTGACCCGAATTGACACAGGATTTTTCTGCTTTTTTTCTCCCTACAGGTAGAGCTAGTCAATTAACTCGTTATTGCTTGACTAACAAATAAGGAAGATTTTGTGTGGCATTTGGTAATTGTTGTTGAACAGTTGCAATTATGTCATGTACGATTTATTCTAATAGGTTGAACATAGGACAGCTAGTGCATAGGAGATTGTGAGATATAAGCTTTGTGAGGAGAACTATGAAAGTCTGTGATTTGTGTTGAGTAATTATGACTGTCAATTAGCTGGCTCTATATTAACAAGCATTTTGTTTTTGTCCTATTTTAGTAAGAACACGGCACACGACCAGGAAATTCAGAAACTTTACGAGGAAATGGAGTACCAGATCAAACAAGAGAAAGAGAGGATTCTGACAGAGGTAAGCTAACCGTGACATCTTTAAGGGGGGGGGGGGGGAGTTCTAGTTGAGAGGGAGAGAATGAAGCAGGGTATTTGTTAGATAGGGAGGTTGGTGTAGGTGAAATATCTAATTTAAGATGCTTAATTATACTTGTAGTTTACGGTAAGGTAGTTGGGGATAAATAGAAGCATCATCTGGCCATGGGTTGGGGAAAGATGGTACTGGCCATGGGTGATAAAAGTGATGATGAAGTCTGCAAGGACCAAGGGATGATTGAGATAAAAGCAGTGAATTGAGTGTCTATGCAAACTTAGTAGTATACATGCTAATATGAACTTTTATCTAACAATCTATGAAATTTGATGATCAAATTAAAAATGACTAAAATACCATGTAGTCGGTATTGATGTGGCCAGAATATGTATATTGAGAAATCTTACATGTATGTAGCACAGGAACTGGCATTCTAGATGAAGAATGGTTTTCCAAAATACATGTATTGACACAAGTTTTCAAATTCTACATGTCCTATGGATTTATGAGTCTAGAGTTTATTAAGCAGAGTTAATGTATTTTTCATCAAAGAACACATAAAAAAATCTTACAACATTGGAAAGATAAAAAAATAAAGCTTAGTGAAAACATGAAAAATAAAGCTAGTGAAAGAATAAACAGGAAAAAAATACTATCAAAGGCCTATCAGATCAATAGGATTAGCTGTGATTTATTGGGGTCAATGCACCACATCTTTGGGTTGTCAGACATAAATTTAAGGAGACTCTACACTGTTGTATTCTGTATTAGGTCAGCACTCAACATTAATGGTTATACAGCTTGAATATGATGAAGAGATGACAAGGTGTTAATCATCTTGCTGAACATGTGGAGTGTAGATCTGGCTGTTTGAAGTCAGAGCATGATGTCTACCTGTCCAGGTGAAGGCCCACTCTCTCTCAATTTATTTAGGTGGTCATCCATTATCTCCTGTTACCTGTGCACATGCTCTACAGGTGGACACATATTTAGAGGATAACTTTTACATTTGTGGTGTTACTTTCAAGTTCTACCCATTGCTCTGTTCCTTTTTATTCCTTATTGGTTTCATTTTTGCAATTATGGATTTTGAGGAAGAAGTTTTACCTGGACAGCTATGTTTTAATGAGCTTAAGGTACTCGTGTAAAATTTGGGAAATATTTTAAATTTTCTTAAATTGATAAGGATAAAAATGATACATTGGGATTGAAGATACAAAATAGCTTTTTATTTTTTAGGAGCAGTTGAAAGAAAGACAGATGAGAGAATCTATGGAAGAGGAATTGAAAGAAAAAGACAGGCAACTACAGGATCTCCTTGCCAAACACCAGGAGGTATTTAATACAGCTGTTCTACAATTACTTATAGAGCATGATTCTCATCGCTATATCTGTGAAGCAATAAAGATGGTACATGTTCTTGTACAGAATTGGATAGAATTGTTGTAGCCTTTCAATATTAATAAATTTTCAATATCTTCAGATATTTTAATCATCTTTCCTAAAATTGTTAGATGTATTGGAGACTAGACTTTACTGACGTATGTGGTAAACATAGTAGAACCTAGAGCAACTAACACAAACAAGTGCACAATCCTGTATTAAATGAGTGTTTATCTGTATCCATGTATTTTGTGAGATAGAGTAAATTTTAGGTAGAGTATTAAATGGCAGCTACCACAGACCCTGTAACAATGGTGTGCTTCTAGTTCTAGAAGGCCAAAATAGATGCCTAAAGAGTTATGTGATACAAGGAGTAAATGTTGGAGTACATTTTAAATATATGGTACAAAAAATAAACTGAAATGAATATCATGTACAAGTAATCGCCACCCTTTCATTAGAAAAATCAGTCTTTTTGTGTGTTTTGAAACTTCTAGAACTCTTTAAACACAATTTCCAGAGTATTTCAAATCCATAAAATGTCCACAATCTTTATTTATTCAGTATTCATTCTGTTAAAGGTCAGGTCTCTTAAATTAACAAAATGCACCAACTCTTGTTATGCATGCCAACTCCTCTTTCTAGCTGTTTTCTTTGAAATATTGAATTATATGACTAAAAAGATATTTAATTGGAATAACTATCAACACATATTTTGAATTGTTAAAGAAGTCATGTATGGAATGTAGTTTACATGAATTTTTGAAAAATGAGACTTAACATTATTATTAAAATATTCTATTTCCTTCTTCAGATGGAAAAGAGGATGAGTGATTTGAACCATACAGAGGTGGAAACAAAACTGGAGAATGACAAATTGATAAAGGTGGGTTGAAATATTTCAATATAATTTAATTCTGGTTGTAACACAGCATTTGATTGGGTAGAAAAATTTAGTTAACCAAAGTTATACTCGTATAACCTGGGTTGGAGCAATTTACGCTTTTTTATAATCTGCTTCACGGATTATAAAGCGTAAACTGCCCCAACTCAGGTTATGCGAGTATTACTTGGGTAGACATTAAGTTCATTTCTTAATTAAATTTATACATACCTGGGCTTATGATAATGTGGCTTTGGAATGAATATTGAGACTGACTTTTGTTGATGGTTTTCCAGGAGAAGGAGGCTTTAGAGGAGATGTTACAGCGGTCCCAGGATAGCCTGGAAGAATCCAAGTCCTACATCGGACAACTGAGGTCTCAACAGAAGGACGAAAAACGGGAGAGAGCAAGGTATGTGCAGCCAGTCTATGAGTTTGTTACAGGAATTGTTACACAGAAATGTTACAAACACACATAATCCTAGATGCATTACCAATCAAAGTATTGATGTTATAATGATGTATAATGGTATTATAACTAGTCTCATTAAAACCAATCAGAAATAATTCTTTGTGTCTAGACAGATTTTTATTGATGTTGTTGTAACTAGTCTCATGGAAATATTTCTTTGTGTCTAGACAGATTTTTATTGATGTTGTTGTAACTATTCTCATGGAAATAATTCTTTGTGTCTAGACAGATTTTTATTGATGTTGTTGTAACTTGTCTCATGGAAATAATTCTTTGTGTCTAGACAGATTTTTTTTTCATACTAGGTAATATTATAGTATATCTTTGTTAAGTGTTACATGTGTACATCTTTCTTTTATTTAACAGAGCAGCTTTGCGTTTAACAGAAAATATTGCGTTGGAGAGAGAAAGTCTGGTCAAACAACTTGATTTATTGAGGTAGGTATATAAACCTCCATCTCTTGATGAGGAGTTTCACAGTTTGAGTTTTGCTTTACCAAAGTCTATAACTATTCTGAATTGTATAATTTTTTTAATCCCCAGAGATGTGAACAAGAAGCTTCGTGATGACAAGGATGAGGCAGAAACAAGGCGGGTACATATAAGCTTTTATTTAGATCTCCTCCAACATATAAGCAACTCTTTGCATCAAATGACACTATCTTATTTTCTCTTTCATGTCTATTGTACGATCTTCCTCATCATTATTGAATAAGACAGCACTGTAGGCTATTATTGCACACCATCTACATGTAGGTCCAAAACAAACTATAAACAGACTCTAGTCAATGCCTCTGATGATTACTGATTTTAAGTACTTACATGTTGGAGTTAACAACATATGGAACATAAATTTTTTAAAGTTAAAGCACTAAGGGTTTTATTTTATAAAACTCTTTAGAGAAATGCTTTTGTTCATGTGTTTTATTGAAATCTGAATCTGCATATTCATTTATAAAATATTTAGTATATATACACTCTTTGCATATCGTATAACTAATACTAAATCATAGATGTATTTTGATAATAAAACATGTGATGATACAGTATCATCTTGATATTGGAAATCAGGGAAGCTTGAACCTAGGTTGATTTTATATTAACTGATTTGTCGGTGCAGTGAATAGAAATATGATGACAGTTTGTCATTTTGTCAGTTTGCTGTCAGTGAGACGGACAGTTCAGATGATTTACACCAGGTAAACAAACAGACAAACAAACACCAGTGGAATGATTTTGAATTATGTTGAAGTTTTGATTTACATTCTTGTTTGTAGTTCTTATCCAAGTTCCTTATTTCACAGTTATTTGCTTCATATTACTAGATTTTATTGCATGGCAGGCAGCTAATTGAATAAGATGAATTTAATAAACTTATTTCATTGTGCATGGTGCTACTAGCAATGCCTCTGGCCAAATAAAGATAGTGACACGGATTTTATGGCATTAAATTCACTTACGGTATTTGTTTTTTTTAACCCTGCATGTTAGTAAACAATGAAGTTAGTTGTCTATTGTTGCACAAGTTTTTGAAATTAAATCACCTTGAACAAAATTATTATGATTTGTTGAAATGCATTAGATGCTTAGTTTTACCTGAAATTTTTACATGTACCACCAGTAGAGGAAATCTAGTGGATCGAGTTTTAGAGATGGATTTAGGTTGATATTCATATAAAAGTACAGAAAATGTTTTTTTTTCTTTCAATATTAACAGATTTTTAATTGTTAGTGAACATATACATAAAAAGGTGTTCTTAAACATTTCAATAATGGAGATACATTTGTGAACTGTTACAGATTTTGGAGTCAGAAGCAAATGCAAAGAGGCAGTGCTTCCGGAACCAGGATCCAGCCAAACGGGGCTCCATTCTCGGAAACTACTTCCCTCCAAGCAGGTAATGTATACATAATGGTGTACAATAATAGATTTATCTCTATGACATATGTTGGTTATTCTTATCATTGCATTTATAGTTTGATGTTAATTTTTATGCAGATACATGTACTTATACCAGAAAATGATAACATTTTTTTTGTTCACTCCATTAACCTTTATTGTATAGGAACAAATTTGAAATGGGGTGAAAATTTTATTAATTGAGGACAAAAATGTTTATTACAGTTAAATGTTAAATTATTGAGAATTATTGTTTTTTCACAGAGGTAGAATGGACTCCACCCAAGAATTCATCTCGGAGTTTTCGAACGACGAGGATTTAGAAGAATCTCCGCCTCATCATCATTCACTTCATGACATCACTGACATCACTGATGACATAGAATGCGATGATGAGGCCATATCACATCAACACACACAGTCACTAGATCATGTAGATAGTCATTATGGGATAGGGACGCAGAGGTCAGAAGTCAAGGACAGCCACAACTTGGAGCAGACGACAAGCAGCGATGGAGAAATCAATGTTAGAAATACCAGGTACCTATCTAGCTTATAAAATATACATGTATGAGGTACATGTATTTTGGGGGAAACTCCACAGGTTTATATTAAATTTTGTTGGAAAAATATGCTGCATCTGTATTTTCCTTGGTTAAATTGTGATACAATTCTAACAGATCAAAAATAGAAGAGGTTGATTTTTCAGGAAAGAAAAGAAATTTTCCAAATATCCTCCTTCAGAGAAAGTGGGAAATTTACTATTTCATTTCACCCTCTGTCACTTAATTGAGGGAGTATAAAGGAATGGTCCGTCAAAAACATGACATATTTGTCAAAGAAAATATGGACATATTAGAAATATTTCCTTACCTTTGATTGTATAATTTATCCAGTTTAAAATTATTTGAGAAAAATTTATGAACTTTATCATGTATATTATCAACTTTCCAGTAAATGTAGCAGATCTTTTATTTTAATGGCTTTGTATATGTTACTTACTGTATCTTCATCTCTCTAACAACAACATTATGTTTTATTGTCAACAGAGAAAGGCACAAGCAGCATAAACGTCAGAGAAAGAAAGCTCACAAAGCAATAGTTGATGAGAATAGGTAACTTTAGTATGCACGGGTATGAAGATATGGGTTTGAAGTGGTTCTGATTAACATCTAACTCTTAGCAGCAGAAATATTACCCCAAATGAGGGTTTGAGGGAAATTATTTAGAAGAGAATAATTAGAATTCATTTTTAAGTTTTATGTTTGACAAAATTATTTTGGGCTAACATTCTGTTTGCAAATTTTCAGATGCTGTCAATCACTATAATGTAGAAATACACGTGCCTAATATCAAGAAAGAAAATAAAATTTTGGAATCAAAATAACAAGTTTTTGATATAAAAAATGAAAGAATGCTCTCTTAAATGTGTGATGTTGAAAAAAATTTTGTAAGAAAAACAATGATAAAATGTGATTGACAGTATTTAGGACAGTAATACCATTTTGCTGTAGACAGTTGAATTCCTGTAGAAACAGAACATTAATTTCACCTGGTTTTTGCTTAGTTTGCACAAAACTAGATTCCATGGTGGTGGAAACTGTTTCAGCGAAGATCTGGAGGAGGAAGGGGACAATATTGACCAGCAGGTGGCACCAGCATATGAAAACTTATTAAACGGCGACCAAAGGAGAGAATCCATATTTATGGAAACAATGGAGGATTACATGAAGCGACTGGACAAACATTCACATCAAGAACAAACGCTAGCCCCTAGTGAACAAAAATCAGTAGCAGCACCTGCTTTTAAAACAGAAGTTCTAGAGAGAGGGGGTAGCCGAAAGTGGTCCATGGGTGCTACTAGAAAATCAATGTATGCATTAAAAGCAGTATTGAGAATGTTTTGTTGAAGAGGGACCTGCTATTTGGAAGCCTTATCCAGCCTTTGGGACTTGTATTGCTTAGCCAGATAATGGTGCCTATAACATATGGGGCGGTTTCAGTGGGTTGGTTTGTTTACTGGTGGTGGAGGTAGTAGGTTCAATCCCCTGGTCAGCTAGAGAGGTGATTATTCAATGTAGTGAATTTTGCATGGGAACAGTTTTTCTTTTCAATAACATCCTTCTAACATCTTTCTAATCCTTTAACTCATTTCATATTTCATTGCACTACCTGTCTGAATGCTATATTTATAGCATTTATTGAACTTGTATATGTGGAACTAACGTTATATTTTAGGGTTGATGCTTCACATACTAACACACTGGATAACAGTAATGACCATTTAGATAGGTAAACTAATGATTTGGTTTCATCGTAGTTTGCTTCATTGTTTGTTGAATAAATAGATATTCATTTTGATTAATTGCTGGGTTTGTTTGAAAAACAGAAATGGTATTGTTCCTGAAAGTCCTAGGGGGCAGCCTGTTGGAGAAGACAAGGTATGTAACTCTATTGAAAATACCTTCAAATATTTTTTTAATTACATGTACTGTGTCATAGAAACTTTAAACGGAACTATATTGGTTTTTTAAATTGGGTAAAATCTCTTCATATTGTGATATGGTAAAAGAAAATAAGGGGCTAAAATGAGTTTGTAAACAAGCAGTAATTGCCTTTCTTTAAAATTTAACTAGTACACACAACAATTTTTATATGTACCAACAAGGATTGATGATATTAATGTTTATATGCACCAACAAGGATGGATGATATTAATGTTTATATGTACCAACAAGAATTGATAATATTAATGTTTATATGTACCAACAAGTATTGATGATATTAATGTTTATATGTACCAACAAGGATTGATGATATTAATGTTTATATGTACCAACAAGGATTGATGATATTAATGTTTATATGTACCAACAAGGATTGATGATATTATTGTTTATATGTACCAACAAGGATTGATAATATTGATTTTTAAAATGGAAATACTTGGATTGGTGCAGATTTTCATGTGTTGCAGACATTTCTCTTATTTTGTTAGACTGTATTGATTATAAAGCTCATAAGATGTTATCCTTGTGTTGATTGATGTTGTCACAATTTGTTGGTTACATTAACAGACTGATGAGGAAGTGACCCCACCCCCTAGACAGAGGCTGTTTAAGGTCGTGTTTGTGGGAGACTCGGGGGTTGGCAAGAGCAGCTTCATACACCGATTCTGTAACGATCAATTCAACCCAACATTCAGTGCTACCATAGGTCAGTGTGAAAGCAGAGTTAATCTGATCAGTAACTTTCCTTTCACTTTAAAAATTTAAATAAAGTAGCTGTAGACATAATATACATCTTTTATCCTCATTTTTGATGCAAGACAAGTAGTGCCAAGCATGTTTACAATTAGCTAAGAACTTATAGCTATGGAAGCTTGAATTGTTTTGTTTGAAAATTTACAGGTGTAGATTTTCAGGTGAAGAGTATAGTGATGGAGGGACAGGTGATTGTGCTGCAGCTGTGGGACACAGCTGGCCAGGAAAGGTAACTCCGCCAGTCCTTTTAAAATTGTTGTCATCTCACTAATATAAATTAAGATTTATCCATTTCTTTTTTTTTATACTACAAGTCTTTTACACTATCAGATTGAAAACAATATTTAAATGATTTACTTTGCTTCATTGATCCTCCTACAAGTTTGTTCAGCTCAATGCCACTTATAATCAGATTATGTGCTTATTTGAAATTACTTAGGTTTCGAAGTATCACAAAACAGTACTTTCGGAAAGCAGACGGAGTGATTCTGATGTATGATGTTACAACTGAAGCCACCTTTACCAATGTCAGGAACTGGATCACTAGTATCCAGGAGGGGGTGGAAGAAGGAACAGCCTTGGTTCTCGTCGGTAACAAGACAGACTTGATTGAAGAGCAGGATAGAAGAGCAGTTAAAGTCAAGGACGGCAACAAATTAGCTGCTGTAAGTTTTTAATAAAACAGTTACTTCAATTCAATTAGAATATATCAATAATGCATTAATTTTTGATAAATACAGTAATATTTTCATAGGCTGTATATTAACAGGTAAACAGGAAGGCAGAAAATAATTTAAAGCTATATGCTCTGTATGCATGGATCAAATAACAATATTTTCAGGGCATAACATCATCGGAACCCACAGATTTTCTATCTATTACATTGTAACGGATAAAAAAAAACCCTGGGTTCCGAGGATGCATGCATAGATAAATCATGTTGCTGCTAATGATATTCATTTGCCTTATATTTAAGTTTACAAATTCTTTTTAACAGGAATATGATGCTTCCTTTTTCGAAGTCAGTGCCAAGTCTGGAACAAAAGTAAAGGAGTGCATGGAATCACTGGCCAGGTGATTATTGCAGTCTTAAATCTCATTAGAACAATAATTATAGTATGTGCATTATTTCTTAGAATTTTGGTTGAAAGCAGCTTCAACTTAATCAAGTACATTCTTAAATATCATGCATGTATGTTTTGAAATAGGTAATTCAGAAAAGTGCTAAATCAAATCTACGTAACTTGTTGAATATCTGATTTCCACCAAATATTTTTCACACTTATTATAATAGTTATACAGTGTTTATATATTGGATTATCCATGTAATTGTCATATTTAATAAAATTATTTTAATTGTTTGTTATACACTGTATATTCTTTAAAAAAAAATATTATTTTTTCTATAGAATTTTAAAGGAAAAAGAGGATGATGAGATTGAGAAAGCCCTTCATTTGGAAGATGGTGTTAAGAAGAAAAAAAGTGGATGCTGTAGTTGATGCCTAAGGAAAGATAAATGATATGACTTATATACTCAATTCACAAAGGAACAAGTCAGCTGCTGTTTTGTGTGGTGCAATATCCAAAGCTTTGGGTGTTTATATCTACCTCACAAACAAGGCAGTCCTGTATTTTGTGTTTTCCTTGCTGCTTCCTATTTTATTCTGTTGTCCCAAGTTGTTGACATTCTAGCGATTGATTTCTCTGTTTTATTTGTTTATTCCATAATAACTGATCTCCATGGTTATAGAAATCCATAATTATAGTGCAATATTTTAGTTGTATTTATTTACTGTTTCCATTATGATTTACATCAAGTCTGTGTCTTTTTTATTCAAATATTTACAGAACTATTTTTAGAAGGTCTGCATTCACTTGATTTTAATTATGGTATTCTTTTCCAAGAAAGAATATTCCATTTATAGCTGTAGTTGATTATGATTATTTCTTCAAGGAAGAGATACTATGTTCCAGTGTCCTCTGATTCATGTGATTGTATAACTTTTGTATTTACACGCATTGTTTTCTAATTAATACTTTTAAGTGGTGGTCAATGGTTCAATATTGCTAGCTTGTATGTTTCATATTGATACATAGGCAGTTTTTCTATTTTCTTGTAAATACATGTATAACATGCATTTGACATAGTATTATTGTATGTTACTTGTTGGTTTAGAATATTTTAATTTATTGAATTTAATACATGAATAATGTCTCTTTCAGCCCTTTACAGATTTAGCAATATCAACTAAATTTTTAAGTTTCCAAAATTATTTTTTACATGATATTGTAATCTACATGTACACAAATTTTCATTTTGTAGTCTAGCAACACATTGAACAAATCCCTGATTTTTTATTTGTTTTAGTTTTGTCAGTTGTAAACCACCATTATCTGTTTTAGGGTAGGGAGTTACCATGTGGCATTGGTATACTTTGTTAGAGAAAACAAATTTAGGGTGCTATGATAAATATGGGTTATAAAATTTTTTGGGGGGTAAAACCTATTTTTATATATTCCATACATTTCGTTGCAATTGTTTGTTATGTTTTCATATTTTATATCTGTATTGTGGTATTTCATTGCATTTCAGATTGTTTCCTTTAAGGAACAGAATCTTTTATCATTTTTATCATAGAACAGACACATTCATGTTTTATCTTTATGATTTGTGCAATTGTTGCAAGAACATTCCATTATCAGTTCTAGCAATATTTTTCAAATTATTCCAATTAAACTGTTTTAAGAGCTTTTCGTTTAAATTAACTAAGGCTTATTCATGAATAAACTTCTGTAATTTTATCTCCCCAATCTAATTAAAATTAGATCCCTTGATCCGCTCCAGTAGATCGCTACAATTCCTTGATCTGGTCCAGTAGTTCGCTACACAATTGTAGCGATCTACTGGAGTCGATCAATGGATCTAAATTTAATTAGAATTTACTACCACTGACATCTTAAGTTGTTGGTTCTAAGATTCGCTATTTGCTAGGCCTAGATGGAAACGTATGTGGTTTTAGGATTCGCTATTTGCTAGGCCTAGATGGAAACGTATGATGTTCGGCTACCGATTGTCGCACATTTTACATTTTGTAGCTCGATGTCTGCAGCTCAGAAGTCAATTCTCAAAAATCGGGGGACAATCAACCCAACTGAAAACTAACGAGGTTGCTAAAGGTTATCGACTTTGATTTTGTCAATCGACTGTGTTTTACGCCCCACAGATTAAAAATATTACTCTGGTCCGAACATAGACTGAAATGAGACATGTATCTCGGAATTCTTTTGAAAGTTGAACCTTTGGATCCGCGCGTAGTATTTGAGTAATGCGACGTTCGTTACAAGAGATAGGTTGTCGTAGTTCCTTATAGTTTTCTCTCCCATTCAGTCTTTTATCAGTATAGTGTATAAATCAAATGTTTGTGGAGACGTAGAGGACTATGGGTAGTATGTTTTTAAACTATTTTAATATGTAATCTTCAAATGTAAAAAAGAAATGCAATCTTAATATAAGATAGCATATGAAATACCATCTAGATCCAAGGAGCCTGGAAACAACAGTACCTTCCGGAGACGGTATTCTATGCAAAAATATGTAAAATGGTACATACATATATGACGATGTCAAATGTACCACGAGTATCCCCTCAATGTCTAGACGCCAAACCAAAACTGTGGAGAAACTTGAGTTAACTTCATATGTTTATTCGATTATTAAAATATCAATAAAAACACCTTATCAAAATAAGTGATAACATGTTTGAAATAACGATGCAATAAATAAAACAAACATCACAGATATTTCTTGATGACATTAACATGGATGATAAATAAATAGTTCCTCTTTGGAATAACAAAACATGTATAAACGATAAGCCAGGGATGAGTATTTACAACGATAACGGCAATAAAAGGAAATGGCGCACTGGATTGCACAACAATCATCGTACATATACTATGTGTAAGATTCTAGTCCGAGTTCACTCCTGGGGGTGCTGTGAAACCTGTAAACGTCAATATAGGCTATTCCGGAATGTGAAACCTTGTACCCCAATGGTCCTTACTCTTCCCTCCGAAATTTAACTCCTAAATCGCTAATATTTTATCGAACTATGGATCATTGTCAGAATGGATCAGAAGCATTTCCTGTGCACTATTCCAGGTCCACATTCGTCATACTCCTGTTTGGTGATCCACATTTGTTGGAAAGTGGACAGAGAACCTAGAATAGACCCACCGATCCACACTGAGTATTTCCGCTCTGGCGCTGCGCTGATCTTGACCTTCATTGAACTTGGAGAGACAGCTGTGATTTCCTTGGCTAGTCTGTCCTTGATCCCCGGAAACATGGTGGATCCCCCAGACAACACGATGTTACTGTACATGTCTCTTCTGATGTCAATGTCGCACGCCATGATGGAGTTGTGGATCTGTTCGTGTATTCCGCTTGCTTCTAGACCTGTAAGAAACCATATTGAACGTCACCTAAGCTGGTTGAAGACTTGATATTTATGTTTCATGTAGCCTAATATAACTTTTTATTTTATGCATACAATGGATACGATGTAAGTTAGTGTAAAATCAAAGCAATTTTACTGTCACGTCATAAGAATTATAAAAAATATTTTATATAATTTATATTTAAAATTAATTATGAACAACTTCAGTAATTAATACAACTGTGAACAAACTCCTACCTGTAAATGATGGCTGGAACATCACTTCCGGACAACGGAAACGCTCGTTGCCAATGGTTATCACTTGACCATCGGGCAGTTCGTAAGACCTCTCTAGAGCGGAGGATTGGGCAGAGGCACAAAGTTCTTGTTCAAAGTCCATAGCAACGTAACAGAGGTTTTCTTTGATGTCACGGACGATTTCTTGTTCGGCTGAAATAGTTAAACACATGTGTTTCCATTAGCATTTCAATTCAGAAATATTTGATTTTAATTTTTTTTCAAAAGTGCAGTAGTTGAAAATACTTACAAGAGTTGACAAAATTGTATCCTCGTTCATGAAGAATTCTTTGTAGATACTTGGTCAGATCTCTGCCAGCTAGGTCCACTCTCTTAATAGCGTGAGGAAGAGCGTAGCCTGAACAAAATATCAATTCATTTATGAAATTAATATATATATACATTTGCATTTATTATAGATTTCACAATTTAATGTATCATCAATATTAATGTTTTAACATGAGAGAAATCCTGCTTTCGATTTACCTTCGTATATAGGGACGATGTGAGACACGCCGTCTCCCGAATCGAACACGATTCCAGTTGTTTTTCCGGCGCCGTACAGAGAGAGGACAGCTTGGATGCTGACGTAGAACCCGGGCACGTTGAACGTCTCGAACATGATCTGAACATTGAAATAAAAGATTTAGGGTTAAACCAATGATATTAAGATCATTTTACTAATATACATTTACATTCTAGAAAAATTAACATTCGAGGTCTCGAACATAATCTGAATATTTAATCTTACATTAAAAGAATTGAAAGAAAAATTATTGAAAAAAATGAAATAAAATACTAATATTAAATGAACAAGTTGGAAATAAATAACACGAATAAAGTAAAAAAAAAATGCACTCTATAATCTATAATACCTGCGTCATTTGTTCTCTGTTGTATTTGGGATTGAGTGGTGCCTCAGTCAGCAGTACTGGGTGGTCCTCGGGAGCCACTCTTAGTTCGTTGTAGAACGTGTGGTGCCAGATCTTCTCCATGTCGTCCCAGTTGTTGACGATGCCGTGTTCTACTGGGTAATTCAGGGACAGAACTCCCCGGTGGCTCTGGGCCTCGTCTCCAATGTAGCAATCCTTGCTTCCCATTCCCGCCATTACAATCTAAACATAAAAATTATGTTTAATAAAAAGTAACTTTGCACATTTTCAAGTATGTTAGCTATTTAAATATTTTAATTATTACGCAAAGCTGGTAAACGGATTTATGCAATAATATCTAGAACTCATAGGAACGTTTTCTTTAGGAAAGAATGAATCTAGGTGATTTAAGATCAAGACTTATTTTAAAAATAAATTATTCAATTGAAATTGACTTTATCAGAAAAACAGCTGATTTACGTCGTATCTAGGTCGCCCAGTGACGGCGGGAAACACGGCCCGCGGGGCGTCATCTCCGGCAAAGCCCGCCTTGCACATCCCCGAACCATTGTCTATCACAACACAGGTAATGTCGTCCTCAACCAGGTTAATAGGCATGATTATTGTTTGGGTTGGTCACCGATAATTTTTTCTGAAAGGTATTGAAACATTGAAAGTACTGAGAAAATTGAATCAAGGAAGTATTAGGGAGGGGAGCTCCCCCCCCCCCCCCCTTTAACCCACTTTTTCTTGTAACAAACATTTTTTTTTTAAATTTGAATTTTGAAGGAGTTGCCCCCCCCCCTTCTTTTTTAGGTGCAGTTAAAAAAAATAAAAAATATAGGAAAATTATGAAAATTAACCTTAAAATAGAAGTTTAACGTACTTCCCTAACATCACCTCCCCAGACATAAGGATTTTGAAGAATTGCGAATAATTTGTTTTTATTGATTTATTCTGTTTTATTTTTTTTTTTTTGCTCATCAAGATTTGTGATAAATCTATGATTCCTCCCCCACCCCCACTATCAAAAACGATGCTACGCGCCTGAGTTTATTTAGAAAATTGAACGGAAACCTACAGGAGTAAGCGTTAAACATTGCTGCGATTTTAATTCGTCCAAAAGACAAAGATCAATGTACATGTAAGGTACTCGGCGAAAAAATATAGCACAAGTTGTAAAAATTAAATATTGGAGACGATGAATCAAAAAACTTTTTTTTTTCCAAAATAAATTCTTACCTCAGGTTTGCTTTAGTCTTGCAGTTGTTGGTTTGACTGGCATAGAGGTACCAGACACACTTATATACTCTACCCACCGTGTCATCTCTGAGAACACTGCCACAAATGGAAACAACCTAATTCACCGAACTTAGTCAATTTCCAAACAAGGAGATGTCTCCTCCCTTTTACCTTATATGACACAGATCTGGGACTGAGTTTAAATCTAAAAATAGACATTAGGAATCAATGCATATATAAGTATATAGAGGAGCTTTAATACATGAACAAATATGTGTATACTACTGAGGATGTTTAAAAATAGCAGTCAAACATTGGATCGTTTGAGTCACTGAAATTATATGAAATAATCGAATTAATAATCATTTTTTTGTGTTTAATCTCTCTCTCTCTCTCTCTCTCTCTCTCTCTCAAAAAAGAAAAAAGAAAAGTTGTAAAACGCATAAAATACATATATCAAAAGCAGAAAAATAGACATATATGCGAACATGTACATTTAATGCATTCATCATATTTTTAAGAGATGTACATAATTATTATACTACTGAGGATGTTTAAAAATAGCAGTCAAACATTGGATCGATTGAGTCACTGAAATTATATGAAATAATCGAATTAATAATCATTTTTTTTCTGTTTAATCTCTCTCTCTCTCTCTCTCTCTCTCTATCTCTCTCTCTCTCTCTCTCAAAAAGATAATAGAAGAGTTGTGAAACGTATAAAATACATAAATCAAAAGCAGAAAAATAGACATGTATACATGACATGTATACGAACATGTACATTTAATACATTTATCATATTTTGAAGATGTACATAATTATGTATTTGCATATAGAGCTAAATGTTCTGGATGCCCCGTTTAGAGTAAAATCTGTTAAAATGAATCCAATCATTTTTTTTAATTGGAGGGGGATGTTTAAAATACACATGTAGCAACTGATGCAAGGGGCCTGAATTAAAAACATTAAAACAATTTGCAGTTTGCGGTATAGACTGCGTTTCGTTAAATCATTTATGGAAATCTTCATAAGACACGCTTTTTAAAAAAATATTTCTTTTCGCGTCTGGTGCATTATTCTGCATACTTTTCATTTGTTTAATTAAATTTAAACCATGGAATATCTATTTAATCTTATATGAAATTTTCTCATTTCATTTTTCGAACTTATTCCAATGTCTACATTGCTGATGTATTGTGTACATATAAAGTCTGCTTTAATACTTAAAGTTGGCGTCAACGGGCCTCGACAATAAAAAGTGTATCACGAAAATGAATCGAATAACCTTGCTACTATTCTGTATGCTTCTGTAATCTGTTATAGGACAATAATCTAGATAGGCAACGTAGTCAACTTCTGAACACTCACTAATGCGCCTTAACGTTATCTACACTTCACGTCTTAGGTATCCTCTGTTTTCAAGATGACCACGGTGGTGCTCGAATCAGCAACCTTTGGGTCACTGGCCAATCACTTATGATGCAAGCGCTCCACACTCGCTTACATATTACCACATTCTATATCAAACTTTAATTCACACTTTTACATTGTCTGCAGCTGAAGTAAATAAGTTTATTGGCCAAGGAAGTGTAGATATTAATAAAAATATATAGCTATAATTTGTATTAATCATTGTTTTCATTTACTGTCATTTAAAGTCATTCTTATTTACATGTTATTCAAAAAGATGCTTTGTATTTTCATTTTATTTAATGTTTGCATGCTATGCTTTGTGGCAACGCACTTTGAAAATTTTTTTCAAAGTGCGTTAAATTTGGGACCAAATCAACGCACTTTGAAAACAATTTTCAAAGTGCGTTAAATTTGGGACCAAGTTAACCCACTTTGAAAAATTTTTTCAAAGTGCGTTATGAATGTACATCAACATTTTTTAGCATTGAGACACTTAACGCACTTTGAAAAAATATGTATAAATCACAAATTATGGAATTTAATTTCAAATTTGTTTATAGTATGATGATTTGCTAACACTAGTAAATCGAATTTACCGTCTTTAAGAACGGGGATGGAGACTGGGGTGGGGTTTAACCAAAGATACAGGTCAATTACCAGTACATCATTTAATTGATTACAGGAAGAAGGTCCACTACCCCTAATTTTTCCTTCCAAAACATGTTATTCAGCAACTTGGAGTAAACTTGGAGTAAACGTTTAAGACTGGAAAAAGAAATATGCTTTGTTGCAAATTAAGTACAGTGATATTGAAAAGAAACGAACTGGCCAAACAGTAATTTCTCCAATGGTATGCTAAAGAATGTGTCTTTCAATGCAAATTCTAATCACTCAAATAAATCACTTCATTATAAAAAAAAAATACATTGACAAACATTGAATTATTATAAACTTAAAAATGGGCATTAGGGTGTGGGTTTTTTTTTCTCGCACTCATCTTCTAAAAGATCATTGTTTTTGATAAACTTAACTAACGTATCCTTTTTTCACATAATGTTTGTTTACAAGCACATACAATTGAAGCCAGTTGAAATATGTTATACATTGATCTCCATTATCAATATATATAAATCATTATCAATATATATAATCATTTTCGTTTCCGGCAGAGCCCAATGTACCAGATAAGAAGTAAATGTTGACATAAACTGCATCGCTTAGAAATTGCCCTTTTCTTTTTTGTGTATGCATTGGATAATTCAAATTTCCCGAGTTGTTCTTTATGTGTGAATTGTCTAACTACATAAGCTTATATATGAGAAAAGAAAAAAATTCTAATCAAGAAACTGTTTATCAAGTTAGCTTAGAATGCATTGGGTTCTTTTTAAAATATATCCCATTGAGCTAAACAAAGTTAAAACAATCATTTATTGTATATAAAAGTATCAATTATTTCGACCAAACCCTGAACAATTTTTTTTCAAAGTGCGTTAATATCGACGATATCAACGCACTTTGAAAAAAATTTTTTTTTTCAAAGTGCGTTGTAACAACCGTTAATGATACAACGCCGCTTAATGATATAAATTGCATTAAGCGTTGCAATTGCAACGCTTAATGCTATAAATTCTTGCATTAACAGTTGACATCTTTAACCGTTAATGATATATCGCCGCTTAATGATATAATTGTATCATTAAGCGTTACAAATGCACAGCAGCCTTAACGCTTAATGAAACAATTAGCAAATATCGACACCCTCAACCGCTAATGATACAAACTTTATATCATTAAGCGTTGCAGTCGCACCCTCTAATGATACAAAATTGTAAAAAATGAATGAAATAACACTGTTGTTAATAAAGCAATAAGATGTATATCTTGCGCAAATAAAGAATATTAATAAATGACTTAGTTGTGTATCCATACTGTATTTATACTAGATAAGAAAATTATATATGTAGACACAGTATATTCTAATCATTTTACGTAAAGCGTTTAAACAAGAATGATCTAATATTTCAACAAACATTTTCTTAAATTTACATGAAAAAGTATTATGATGTTAACTGAATCACTAGTACCCCTATTAATTAATCCATATTTTAAACATTTTTTAATAAACTGATTGAACAAACTTTTGAATAAAAAAAGCAGATGGTGCTGTGATCAAACAACAGAAGCGAATGCATACACACTTTCACATGATTGTCTTTATACACAAGTAAATAAGCGCATAAAAACCTTGAATATGTAGATTTTTAAAACAACTGCGTGATATTTTCGGGATTGCCTCGGAGACCGACTGATTAATGAAAGCGGAATGAAAAGTGCTACAGACAGGGCTTTTCTCGTCATTTAACTCAAGGCGTACATGTATCAGTATTATATTATCTATAAACTAAAGAACTAGTTTTATGGATCGTGTTTTATCAAGGAGTACATAATGGTATCTTTAGGTCTTTGTTTATTAAGGTCTTTCGTTTCCAACGAAATAACTTATAGGGATTGTACTGGTTATTAAGGTCTTCCGTTTCCAACGGAATAACTTATAGGGCGTGTACTGTTTATTAAGGTCTTCCGTTTCCAACGGAATTACTTATAGGGATTGTACTGTTTATTAAGGTCATCCGTTTCCAACGAAATAATTTATAGGGATTGTACTGTTTATTAAGGTCTTCCGTTTCCAACGGAATTACTTATAGGGATTGTACTGTTTATTAAGGTCTTCCGTTTCAAACGGAATAAATGGGGAATTATAGGGGTTGTACTGTTTATTAGGTCTTCCGTTTCCAATGGAATACATTATAGTGATTGTAATGTTTTAAGGTATCCCGTTTCCAACAGAAGACCTAATAGTGATTGTAATGTTTTTCTTTCTTTCTCTTTAAAGTTGTCCGTTTAATGTATATGTAATGTTTATAGTGATTGTAATGTTTTTTTATATTTTTTTCTTGTTTTCCCCCTTTTTTGTCAAGTTTCTCAGAGATGACTGAGTAGATTTTCCTGAAATTTCCAAGAGGGGTAGAAAATGATAATACCCCGGGGCGTATTTTCTTTCCATTTTTTCAAAATTCATTTCCATTTTTTCAAAATTCATTTCCATTTGTTCAAAATTCATTTCCATTTGTCCGTTTCCTGTCTCGCGACAAAAAAACCTTTTCTCTACGAGATCTAAGAAACTATAAAAAAACCAAAACTTGAAAATCTACACTTTTTGGGATGATAAACCTAAGTCTGTAGATGTGTTTAAACTATTTTGTTTTCTTCAAAAATATTTTGCGTATTTTATTTAATAGGTAATGTATTTTGCATAAAATGAAAACATTAGTATAAATCTTTACATATGTCATCTATGTGATGTTAAATTAAAAAAAAATTATATTTCCGGTGAGATATCTCAATTAGCTCAGGTAGCTTTTTAAAAACAAATTTTGTACCCGCAAGATCCCAGAAACTGTAAATGATCGAGATGCGAAACTTACATGGACAATAGACATTTGATTGAAGATGTGTTTAACGGTTTTCATTTTATCGAAGGCTTCATACGAATGAAATTGTAAATGAGCTTAACTGTTTTTCTTTGATAGTTTTAGTTAGTCTAATAATCAATAATGTGCGTTAGCAAATGTTTAAGAATCACTAATTTTTATTTTCAACGAACACTTCCGTTTGTTCGTATCCTGTCCTGAGACAAAATCCACAAAATCTCAAAAACGGTAAATACTTATACAACTAAACTCTGTGGGATAAAACACCTCTGTATTTACATGTGTTTACACTATTTTGATTCATTCGGTGTAACTTCCGGTTGTCACAGGAAGAACCCCGAAATTGTTTATCAAGTGTTAATAACAAAATAAACTGTCTCAAAATCTATTCTGCAAGATCAGATAAACAATTGTAATGTTTTTTTTTATTTCTTTATCCTCTTTGAAGTATGTAAAACAGGGACACATCACGTGTCTCACATATATCTCTCAATTTACTTTCACTACATAAGGACTGTACAGTATAAATATCCTTATAGTCAAAAGTTTTCCATATGATTGTGTCATTTAATCTAGGAGATACTGTAAACGTATTATATTTAGCGTGTACGATATTTGGCAGAAATTAGTTTTTGAACAAGTTGGCATTCCACCTAAAGCGCTAGATAGAATACACATCCAAATGTAGTACGTTTACAGTATGTCACGTATATACATGTATATGTTTTGGAGGTGGAAAAGTAAAAAAAAACCCGAAGTCATCATCACCATGATGCATCTTGCATACAGAAAGTCGGGAAGGGGTGTTCTTCACAGTATTGCAGTGTACAAGACGATTCGTTTTAGATCTGATTAGTTATTAAGTTTATTTTAGACAAAATACATCTGTCAGGTAAACAGCATTCGGTTTAATATAATGTCATTTGTGAATGACTGCAACATTGCATCTTCCAATAACTTGATTCAGCGATGCCATTTATCATTACCTTTTAATTAGAGTAGAGTTTCATGCATGTATGTTGTTTGTATATTTAGGAAACAATTTAGGAACTTCAATATCTAAATTTTAACAACGAAAAACGTTTTGTGTCCTTTAATGTTGGTTGGAATAAAACAAATGGTCTCTGCAATTATTATCATAAATATGTTTCAGTAGAATTTTCACTGTAAGAAACTAAAAGCCATCTAGTGTGATGTTTAACGTGTATTGCACTTAAATCAGTAAAATTCAGTAAAATTATCAAATATGTAAATAAATATGAAAACAAAATAGAGGCCAAATTTAAGGCTAGGCCATTTGGGGTCAAGCCTTGGACCAAAAGTCCTCATTCAAAAAAGCGTTTGTTTTTGTTTATTTTTTGCCAACTTTATTTTAAGGAGCTGGCCACTTTGTTTATGGTTAAAACAATGAAGTCGAATTCTAAATCTATCCTCCCATGGTAACATTTTTAAGTTTACAAGTAAAAAATTTAAATAATAAATATATAAGAAGCCCACCGTCTTTGGAAGCAGATAAAAGAATATAGGAAAAAAATCCATCCCCCCCCCCCATTAGGATTTTGAAAACTGGCGAAAAATGCTTTCCTTTTTTTCTTTTCGATTGTCCTGATTTCGGATTAAGCTGTCCTATCCTCTTTAAACAAACGATGCTACGTGGCTGTACTTGCACAACCTAATTGACATATAATGGCGGCGATACAGAGTTATCATACATAAATAGTGTAATCGTGATAAATCCAAAATTCCGAATTTACACGCGAGTCGCTGTCTTATGTGTACCTGTAAGATAAATCTGATAGTGTGAAGGTGTAATGATTGGTTGTCAGACATTCAGTGTAGCTATTAAAAAATCTGCTTTATTTGTCGAAGTCTTGTTTTTTTCTTCTAAAATTTTGCAATACGTAATCATTAAGTTAGGTTTGTCATCTGCTATAATACAATGTAAGGGGGCCTATTTAGCAAAGCGGGGCATAATGCAAAAAGGGAGCGCTTGCGAGCACATCATAATGCATATACATCGGGGGGAGGGGGGCACATCCCTAAAAAGGCCTAGAGAAGGGGCTCCACAACGCAAGCTGACAAGTACTTCAAGAAAAACAAGATAAGTATTGATGCAAAGCATCAAATCGGCCGCAAACTGTTTAAGGAGGCAAATTGCAGTACGTTTTAATGAAGTAATACAACCTTACTTTTTTAAAAGAGAAAACTACTATTTCTAAAAAAAAAAATAATATTGAATATCATGAAGCATTTTCATTTTTAGCAAAATGCATTAAACAAAAATATTTATAGCATTGTAACCTCCATTTGAAATGTACATCAAAAGTAGTGCTATAATGAAACTGAAATTAAACGGTGGGTGTAATGAGCCTCCTTTAAACACTTTAAATGATGTGCATACGAGTAAAAGAAATACACACCTACATGTATTTTTTAAACAACATTTGTAAACAATAAACAAAACTTGTAAAATGAAAAGAGTGCCTGTCTATTTTCATAAGATTGAAAGAAAAAAATATTGTCCTAATTCTCAACCGATGCATTTTTTTTAATTCAAAGGTTTGAGGAAAGGGCAATAACTCTTTGACATCCTCCCCATGTACGCAATGTGTGGACATATTTTTGAGAAAAAAAAAATTAAAATGTCATTTAAATGTAAGCATTTGAAATCGTTTGCTTTAATCAAACTATGTGATTTTTATATGCACTTTTGTTTTTCATAATTTACTCTGTTAAGGGTGTCGTTTACTCAGGGTTTGAGTTCTCAAATTCGGATTGTTATAAAGTTCAAAGTCATGAGTAAAATTTGTTCTAAACACAAAAAATATTTATGAAATGAATTATTATTGACATAACATTCTATTTTTGTACTATATTATGGAATTAGGCTCAAATAAAAATTGACTTTTAGCCAAACAGAGGAAATTCGGACTAAATTTTGCAGATTTTGTTTTCCGCTCAAACATTTTTGGCAGTACTCTAATATTAAAAGTTAAGATTTTATATTTTAGTCTTTATAATTTTGCATATTTTCTCTTGGGTTTATTTCACTTATTCAGTAAAATTATCGTATGGCACGAATTGCAAAAATATTGAAAAATGCTTAAAAACGATAAAAGACACCATATCTCAAAATTTTGATCATTGACCTCATATAAATTTTATGCCAACAGAATAAGGTCAATATAAGTAGTTTAATACTATAAATGTTTTTGTGTTATCATCATTCAATTTTTTGTAAAGTTTGATCAAAAATGGGTAGGGATTTAAAAACTGATAGAGGAAATTCGGACTGGAATATTTTTAAAAATTGTTGCTGAAATTTTAATGCTTTATATCTATTTAGTGCCACTACCATTCATAAACTGTATTTCATTTTTTAAAGTGTTTAATTATTTCTAATATTTTCATTAAGAAATTCTCAATCGTAGTGTAAAATTTTTATGGATTTTTCTTGATTTTTTAAAATATATTCATTAGCCATTAACTCAAAAAGTAGGTCATTGACCTACTTTTTTGAAAGTGAAAAATAACACTACAATCAAAGTTCTATAACATACAATAGATGGGTTTTCATTATCATCAGTGGAATTTTTTTTCAATCTGAGTAAACGTCATCCTTAAAGAACGTGACGATGCCGATTTTTTTTTTTGGCAAAAGATGCTGCATCCTGTTGCATACTCAAAAATACAAAATACAATATAATATGGTTGTTTTTAAGCATGCAGAATAATGAAGAACAAAACGTGAATTGAATGTAAAACATCTACATTTTTTTTACTCCGTCTTTTCATTCTTTTTTATCGTTTTTAATGAAGTACTATCCGGAATATCGTATTCATAACGAGTTGCTTTTATATCTTATACACTCCTCTCCTTTGGAGCATTCACTGTTTAAATATAAAAACTTAAATAAATTTACAAATTTATATACAATAAAAGTAAGTAAGAAAATATTTTTTTAGAAATCAAGTAAAACTCAATTAAAAACATTTTTTAAAAATAATATAAATCGGAATTTTACGATTGTAATGAAATTAAATATTTCTTTAGAAATAGGAATAATAACGTCTCATTTCCCCATGTGCACATTCTAACACAACCACAAATAGATCGGCCGCTCCTGCGGCCGATAACAAAGCTGACAAGTACTTCAAGATCAACACAGACATCGCTTTGTTCAAAGTGATGTTATATATGTAAAAGGGTAAAACGGGAGGCGCATACTTAGTTCTGTCTAATTTTCCATATGCTTTCGCTATCCCCTCCCCCTCCCATCCCCCCTTCCCGGACATTCGCAAAACATGAATGCTACACGTATCGCCTTTAATTTCTATAATTTCTATGTAGTTTATAAGTGAGGTCACAATTCTATGGGGGTCAGTTTTCAACGTGTGTGGGGTTGTAGATATACAGGTATGGAATGGTTTTCTACTGTAGAAAAAGGACTCTACTTGTCATAGAATACTGACCCTGGGTCAGTTTTCTCCGTAGATTTTCTACGGGGGGCACTTTTCGTCGTTACACCGGAACTGCTTTATACAATTTTGATTTTTACATAGAATTGATCTTAAAAACTAGAATTATGATGGTTGAGCAAATTGAAAAAAAAATGAAAAGATTTATTTTCAATTCATACAATTTTGTATCATTAGAGGGTGCAACTGCAACGCTTAATGATATAAAGTTTGTATCATTAGCGGTTGAGGGTGTCGATATTTGCTTGTTTCATTAAGCGGTAAGGCTGCTGTGCATTTGTAACGCTTAATGATACAATTCTATCATTAAGCGGCGATTTATCATTAACGGTTAAAGATGTCAACTGTTAATGCAAGAATTTATAGCATTAAGCGTTGCAATTGCAACGCTTAATGCTATTTATATCATTAAGCGGCGTTGTATCATTAACGGTTGTTACAGTGCGTTGACTTGGTCCCAAAATTAACGCACTTTTAAAAAATTTTTCAAAGTGCGTAATTTTTCAAAGTGCGTTGTAACAATGCTTATATATGTATTCATTGTCGGAAACCACGAAAATCCCCTCCCATCTGGAAATCGCTAGGCGGACTCCGTATCGAGGCATGAAAGTGGCTTATATCACAATCTTATTATAATTTCTAAACTAAATTTTTATCATTCATATAACAATTTTTTTTTCATTTTTTTGCTTATAACGTTCATTTATCGAATATAATTAGTATTCTTAAATTAATTATACTTGTTATCCAATCATTTTTACTCGATGTTGAATCTGAAATAGATATAGTACGTATAAACGTTGAACGATTGTCAGACTCCGTAGCATCGGTATTATCGACTGATACACGACGCATGAGACACAAGCACCTGCCGTTATATATTTTTCTCATACATTTCTCATAAAAATTACAAACCTTCTACCTAATAATACACGAGGTGTATTATTAGGTAGAAGGTATATATTTGTTTTATGAGAAAATCATATAACGTCAGGTGCAGGTTGCATGAGAGTATATTATATAGATGCGTTAATCAATCGATTACATACGCTCAGCCTGATGACTTCAAACCTTAGTGCTAGAGTATAATTTTTCTAACAAAATGGAAATACTGTTCAAATTTTATGAAATATTTATTTCATGATCTCCTCAATCATATAAATAATATCAATAAACAAAAACTTTATCAAAATATTTATGAATATGTGAAATAACTATTATATTGCAAACCCATGGACATTTTTATGAAAATTGATGAAAGAGTCAATGGTGTCATAATGGATTCATAAAATATGTACACATGTACGAGAAAATATGATAAAATATATACAGGTACATTATCTTTGTATGTATTTACCATATACAACATGCATATACCTAGAGAGAAATGGTCGGTATACTGGTTTGCACCACCAACATTGTACATATGACACAAGCACGCGTAATTTTCCCTTGAAGTGTTCGGTCCCGTTCCGCCTTGGAGTGTAACACTGAGTATGGGAAATATGGAACCTGTTTGCGGTGAGATTCCAGAGTAAAAACTTTACACTCTCACATCCATACCTTGTTCTTTTTGAACGTTCATTGCTATAAAGTCATGTACAAAGTATCTTTTAAATTAGTGTCAGAAGCATTTCCTGTGCACTATTCCAGGTCCACATTCGTCATACTCCTGTTTGGTGATCCACATTTGTTGGAAAGTGGACAGAGAACCTAGAATAGACCCACCGATCCACACTGAGTATTTCCGCTCTGGCGCGGCGCTGATTTTGACCTTCATTGAACTGGGAGAGACGGCCGTGATCTCCTTGGCTAGTCTGTCTTTGATCCCCGGAAACATGGTGGATCCCCCAGACAACACGATGTTACTGTACATGTCTCTTCTGATGTCAATGTCGCACGCCATGATGGAGTTGTGGATCTGTTCGTGTATTCCACTTGCTTCTAGACCTGTAAGAAACCATACTTTAATTCATAGTTTACTGTCACCTATAATACATGTAAAAAAAAAACTTGAGCATATAATATTTTGGTTTTGGTATCCTATTATCGAGAAAATGCTATATTAAAGGGGCATGGTCACGATTTTGGTCAAATTCTATTTTTCTGATTTTATTATTTAGAATGCTTTAGAAATGCAGTTCTAATGATCAAATGAAATTTGAGAGTCAGTCGTTAAATTATAAGCAAAATACTGAGCTCAATATTCTTTGTCATGTAAACAAGGCTCGTGCCCTGTTTTTGATTACATATGTTCAATATACCAGTAAAAAATCTTTTTCAAGCTGATTTGTCTATCTTCTTATTCATTTTAAGCATAAATAAACAGTTTCTAATGTTTAACACATTGATTTTAGGTCTAAAATTGTAAATTTTCACTTCAACATACAAAATGTAAACAAAAGCTTTGTTTACATAGCAAAGCCTTGTAAGCTCTGTAACTCGCCTTTTAATTTAACGAATGAATTTCAAAATTTGGTTGCCTATTAAAAATGTCTTAATGAAGTTTTGTAGACATTAACATCGGTAAAATAAATTTTGACCAAAATCGTGGCCATGCCCCTTTAATACATAAAGCTAAATATTTATAAAAGATCTAGAACCTGGCCACCTACCTGTAAAGGATGGCTGGAACATCACTTCCGGACAGCGGAAACGCTCGTTGCCTATAGTGATCACTTGACCGTCCGGAAGTTCGTAAGATTTTTCCAGAGCGGAGGATTGGGCAGAGGCACAAAGTTCTTGTTCAAAGTCCATAGCAACGTAACAGAGGTTTTCTTTGATGTCACGGACGATTTCTTGCTCAGCTGAAAAATTATGAAACAATACAGTTAGACAATTGTATTTCCATCAGAATTGTTCAATAGAAGTCTTCAATAAATTGATAAAAATACTGAAAACTATGCAGAAATACTTACAAGAGTTGACGAAATTGTATCCTCGTTCATGAAGAATCCTTTGTAGATACTTGGTCAGATCTCTGCCAGCTAGGTCCACTCTCTTAATAGCGTGAGGAAGAGCGTAGCCTGAACAAAATATCAATTCATTTATGAAATAATTTATACATAGTATTCATTATAGATTTCATATTTTTATGTGTCATTTATATTAATGTTTTATCATGATATTTACCTTCGTATATAGGGACGATGTGAGACACGCCGTCTCCCGAATCGAACACAATTCCAGTTGTTTTTCCGGCGCCGTACAGAGAGAGCACAGCTTGGATGCTGACGTAGAACCCGGGCACGTTGAACGTCTCGAACATGATCTAAACGTTGAAATATTGAAGCTAGTGTAAAAGCATTGAAGTCAAGATATTTTCACTACTACATTTACATTTGAAAGCAAGCATTTTATTTTTGAAATCAAAATTTAGCGATGTTTGGCAATTTAATTTTCTAGCATAATCTCAAATACTGTAAAATACTAGAGTTGGAATAAATGAGATTTTGAAATAAAATAAAGTAAACACAATAACATTAAACATTCGTCTTTTACATATAAATGTTTACCTGCGTCATTTGTTCCCTGTTGTATTTGGGATTGAGTGGTGCCTCAGTCAGCAGCACTGGGTGGTCCTCGGGAGCCACTCTTAGTTCGTTGTAGAACGTGTGGTGCCAGATCTTCTCCATGTCGTCCCAGTTGTTGACGACGCCGTGTTCTACTGGGTAATTCAGGGACAGAACTCCCCGGTGGCTCTGGGCCTCGTCTCCAATGTAGCAATCCTTGCCTCCCATTCCCGCCATTACAATCTATAAAATGAAAATTAAGTTTAATATAAAATGTACATGTGCACTTTTACAGGTATTTTAGCTATTTAAATATTTTTATTTGTACGCAAAGCTGGTAAACGAATTTATATAATATCTAGAACTCATAGGAACGTTTTGTTTAGAAAAGAATGAATCTTGTTGATTTAAGATCAAGACTTATTTTCAAAATAAGCTATTGAATGAAATTGACTTATTAGAAAAACAGCTGACTTACGTCGTATCTAGGTCGCCCAGTGACGGCGGGAAACACGGCCCGCGGGGCGTCATCTCCGGCAAAGCCCGCCTTACACATCCCCGACCCATTGTCTATCACAACACAGGTAATGTCGTCCTCAACCAGGTTAATAGGCATGATTATTGTTTGGGTTCGTCACCGATAATTTTTTCTGAAAGGTATTGAAACATTGAAAATACTGAGAAAATTGCAGCAAGGAAGTATTAGGGAGGGGAGCCCCCCCCCCCCCCTTTAACCCACTTTTTATCGTAACAAACACTTTTTTTTAAATTTGAATTTTGGAGGAGCCCCCCCCCCCCTCTTTTTTGGTGCAGTTTAGAAAAATATAGGAAAATTATGAAAATTAATCTTAAAATAGCAGTTTAACGAACTTCCCTAACATCACCTCCCCAGACATTAGGATTTTGAAGAATTGCGAATTTTTTTTTATTAATTTATTTATTTTATTTTATTTTATTGCTAATCAAGATTTGTGATAAATCAGCCCCTCCTTACCCACCCCCTTTTAAAAACGATTCTACGTGCCGGAGTTTATTTAGAAAACTGAACGGAAACCAACAGGAGAAAGTGTTAAACATTGCTCCGGTTATAATTCGTCTAAAAGACAAAGATCGATGTACATGTAAGGTACTCAGCGAAAAAATATTGCACAAGCTTTAAAAATTAAATATTGGCGACGTTGAATCAAATAGCTTTTATTCAAAATCATTTCTTACCTCAGGTTTGCTTTAGTCTTGCAGTTGTTGGTTTGACTGGCATAGAGGTACCAGACACCCTTATATACTCTACCCACCGTGTCATCTCTGAGAACACTGCCACAAATGGAAACAACCTAATTCACCGAACTTAGTCAATTTCCAAACAAGGAGATGTCTCCTCCCTTTTACCTTATATGACACAGATCTGGGACTGAGTTTAAATCTAAAAATAGACATTAGGAATCAATGCATACATATAAGTATATAGAGGAGCTTTAATACATGAACAAATATGTGTATACTACTGAGGATGTTTAAAAATAGCAGTCAAACATTGGATCGTTTGATTCACTTATAAATTATATGAAATAATCGAACTAATAATCATTTTATTCTGTTTATCTCTCTCTCTCAAAAATGAAAAGGAAAAGTTGTAAAGCGCATAAAAAGCAGCAAAATAGACATGTATGCGAACATGTTCATTTAATGCATTCATCATATTTTGAAGATGTACATAATTATGTATTCGCATAGAGCTAAATGTTCTGGATGGCCCGTTTTGGGCTTTTTTTTTTTGAATTGACAATAAACATTTAGAATGAATTGGGGGTGTAAAAACTCATGTATACAGTATTTACCAACTATTTGATTTCTCTCATGTTCAGGATAAGGTATAAACTAACTGCTGTAATACATGTACAATCTGACTTACGTAGGGTTTTTTGATTCGATAGGGGTGTAGAATTAAACGATATCATTCTCGTCAGATTGATACGATGTTCATATGGGAATGTTTGTTGACGAATCATTTAGAGTAAAAACGAATCCAATAATTTTATCTTATTTCTATGCTTCTTTTTTGGAGGGGAGGGATGTTTAGAATTACAGGAACTATGTAAATAAAGTTTTTGTTTACATTTTGAATGTATGAGTAAAAATTCCAGTTTTAGTCCTTAAATGAATGTGTTAAACGTTAGAAACTGTTTATTAATGCTGAATACGAATGAGAAGATAGACAAATCAGCTTGAAAACGAATTTTTACTGGTATATTGAACCTATGTAAACAAAAACAGGGCACGAGCCTTGTTTACATGACAAAGAATTGTGAGCTCAGCATCTTGCTTATAACTCTACGACTGACTCTCAAATTTCATTTGATCATTAGAAATGCATTCCTAAAGCATTGTACATAATAAAAACAGAAAAATAGAATTTGACCAAAATCGTGACCATGCCCCTTTAACGTTATCTACACTTCGCGTCTTAGGTATCCTCTGTTTTCAAGATGACCACGCTGGTGCTCGAATCAGCAACCTTTGGGTCACTGGCCTATCACTTATGATCCAAGCGCTCCACGCTCGCTTACATATCACATTCTATATGAAAACTTTAATTCACGCTATTACATTTTCTGTAGCTGAAGTAAATAAGTTTATTGACCAAGGAAGTGTAGATATTAATAAAATATATTGCTAAATAATTCTTATCTTCATGTTATTCAAAAGATGCTTTGTATTTGCATTTTATTTAATATTTCCATGCTATGCTTATATATGTATTCATTGTCGGAAACCACGAAAATCCCCTCCCATCTGGAAATCGCTTGGCGGACTCCGTACCGAGGCATGAGAGTGGCTTATATCACAATCTTATTATAATTTCTAAACTAATTTTTTTTTAATGATTCATATAACATTTTTTTCCCATTACTATGCTTATAACGTTCATTTATCGAATATAATTAGTATTCTTAGATTAATTATACTTGTTATCCAATCATTTTTACTCGATGTTGAATATGAAATAGATATAGTACGTATAAACGTTGAACGATTGTCAGACTCCGTAGCATCGGTATTATCGACTGATACACGACGCACGAGACACAAGCACCTGCCGTTATATATTTTTCTCATAATAAAAAAATACATACCTTCTACCTGATACACAAGGTGTATTATTAGGTAGAATACATATATTTTTATGAGAAAAACACATATAACGTCAGGTGCCTGTGGCATTAGAGTATATTATATATATGCGTTAATCAATCGATTACATACGCTCAGCCTGATGACTTCAAACCTTAGTGCTAGAGTATAATTTTTCTATCAGAAAGGAAATACTGTTCAAATTTTATGAAATATTTATTTCATGATTTATTTCATGATATCCACAATCATATAAATAGAACCATTTTAACAAGAGCTTGGACTTTGGGTAGTTGTGTCATACAGCAATGTGACGTAGGCCTGTCTATTTCATTGCTGGCCACTCAGCCATGGCTCTTTGAAATCAACACGATTTGTCTGGCTTTTGAGCTAAAACTACACAATCGGTGTATATTTCGCATGAAACCAGTGTCATTTTAACTTGTTTTGACGCAAGAAATAGATAGCTACGTCCTATTGAAAGTCCAAGGTCTTGTTAAAATGGTTCTAATATCAATAAACAAAAACTTCATCAAAATATTTATGAATATGTGAAATAACTATTACTAGTATATTGCAAACACCCAAAGGCATTTTTTTATGAAAATTGATGAAAAAGTCAATGGTGTCATAATGGATTGTCAAAATATGTACACATGTACGAGAAAATATGATTAAAAATATACATGTACATATCTTTGTATGTATTTACCATATACAACATGCATATACCTAAAGAAGAATGGTCGGTATACTGGTTTGCACCACCAACATTGTACATATGACACAATCACGCGTAATTTTCCCTTGAAGTGTTCGGTCCCGTTCCGCCTTGGAGTGTAACACTGAGTATAGGAAATATGGAACCTGTTTGCGGCGCGATTCCAGAGTAAAAAACGTATGTACCCTCACATCCATATCTTGTTCCTTTTGAAAGTTCATTGCTATAAAATCATGTACAAAGTTTTTTTTAAATTAGTGTCAGAAGCATTTCCTGTGCACTATTCCAGGTCCACATTCGTCATACTCCTGTTTGGTGATCCACATTTGTTGGAAAGTGGACAGAGAACCTAGAATAGACCCACCGATCCACACTGAGTATTTCCGCTCTGGCGCGGCGCTGATTTTGACCTTCATTGAACTGGGAGAGACGGCCGTGATCTCCTTGGCTAGTCTGTCTTTGATCCCCGGAAACATGGTGGATCCCCCAGACAACACGATGTTACTGTACATGTCTCTTCTGATGTCAATGTCGCACGCCATGATGGAGTTGTGGATCTGTTCGTGTATTCCACTTGCTTCTAGACCTGTAAGAAACCATACTTCAATTTTTAGTTTACTGTCACCTATATTTCATGTAAAAAATCCCACCAAATCCCAAACAACCATTCAGCATTTATATTTTATTGTTTTGGTAGCCTATTATCGATAAAATGCTTTATTAATACAAAAAGCTCAATATTCTTAAAAGACCTAGAACCTGGCCACCTACCTGTAAAGGATGGCTGGAACATCACTTCCGGACAGCGGAAACGCTCGTTGCCTATAGTGATCACTTGACCGTCCGGAAGTTCGTAAGATTTTTCCAGAGCGGAGGATTGGGCAGAGGCACAGAGTTCTTGTTCAAAGTCCACAGCAACGTAACAGAGGTTTTCTTTGATGTCACGGACGATTTCTTGCTCAGCTGAAAAATTATGAAACAATACAGTTAGACAATTGTATTTCCATCAGAATTGTTCAATAGAAATCTGCAATAAATTGATAAAAATACTGAAAACTATGCAGAAATACTTACAAGAGTTGACGAAATTGTATCCTCGTTCATGAAGAATCCTTTGTAGATACTTGGTCAGATCTCTGCCAGCTAGGTCCACTCTCTTAATAGCGTGTGGAAGAGCGTAGCCTGAACAAAATATCAATTCAATTATAAAATTTTATATATAATAATACAAAATTCAGTGTGTCATTTATATTAATGTTTTATAACGAGATTTACCTTCGTATATAGGGACGATGTGAGACACGCCGTCTCCCGAATCGAACACGATTCCAGTTGTTCTTCCGGCGCCGTACAGAGAGAGGACAGCTTGGATGCTGACGTAGAACCCGGGCACGTTGAACGTCTCGAACATGATCTGAACATTGAAATAAAAGATTTAGGGTTAAACCAATGATATTGAGATTATTTCACTATATACATTTACATTTAAAATCAAGTTTTATAAAAAAAATTGACATTCGAGGTCTCGAACATAATCTGAATATTTAATGTTACATTAAATGAATTGAAAGAAAAATCAATGAAAAAAATCAAATAAAATGCTAAAATTAAATCACTTCGTTTAAACAAGTTGGAATTAATTAACACGAATAAAGTAAAAAATACACTCTATAATTTCTTTTACTTTAATAGATAAATGTTCACCTGCGTCATTTGTTCCCTGTTGTATTTGGGATTGAGTGGTGCCTCAGTCAGCAGCACTGGGTGGTCCTCGGGAGCCACTCTTAGTTCGTTGTAGAACGTGTGGTGCCAGATCTTCTCCATGTCGTCCCAGTTGTTGACGATGCCGTGTTCTACTGGGTAATTCAGGGACAGAACTCCCCGGTGGCTCTGGGCCTCGTCTCCAATGTAGCAATCCTTGCTTCCCATTCCCGCCATTACAATCTATAATCATTAAACATGATACCTTTTGTTCAACGTTGTTATAAAATATATATGATTTTTATTACTAAAAGTAATTTGGTTATTATGAACATATATTGCATTTAAATTATGGAAATAAATAAAGATGGTTTTGACAAATCAAATTTATTTTATTTCAGAATGTACTTGAGGAAAACAATAATGAAATATTAAATATTTAAACTGTGCATCCGTAATTTGTTTCAAACAGTTGACTTACGTCGTATCTAGGTCGTCCAGTGACGGCGGGAAACACAGCCCGCGGGGCGTCATCTCCGGCAAAGCCCGCCTTACACATCCCCGATCCATTGTCTATCACCACACAGGTAATGTCGTCCTCAACCAGGTTAATAGGCATGATGAATATATTGTTTGGTTTATTATATTCTGAAATGAAAAGATGAGGTACAGCATTAAACTACTTGGAACGGAGAAAAATGTCTCACTGTGCGTAAATTAGTATTGCAAGAAAAGTTTTGTTTCCGTTAATAATATATATGAAAAAAAATTATTTAAAAAAAATATTTTTAAAAGAACGTTTTAAAAACTATTTGTTGCTCAACAGATAACTTTTGCACAGACGTCAGAAATTACAAAGTAAATGAATAGCTATACATTAACAATTATTTCATTTCTTACCTGAGGTTCGCTTTAGTTTTGCAGTTGTTGGTTTGACTGGCATAGAGGTACCAGACACCCTATATATACTCTACACATCGGGTCATCTCTGAGAACACTGCCACAAACGGAAACAACCTAATTCACCGAACTTAGTCAATTTCCAAACAAGGAGATGTCTCCTCCCTTTTACCTTATATGACACAGATCTGGGACTGAGTTTAAATCTAAAAATAGACATTTGTCGCTTACAACAGTTACACTCATGTTTGTATACATACATGTTTACATATCAAGGTGGTTTAAAATTATCTATTAATATTGAGTCCTTGAGTCACTTTTAAGTTTTAATTATTTCAAATAAAATGAGTGTAAAATTATATGTACATAATTATGTTCTCTCTCTCTTCTCTCCTCTGAGGCCCTCTCTCTATCTCTCTCTCTCTCTCTCGATCGATTGATGGGGTACATGCATGTTCATCAGCATATGCATGGTACGTAAAATTAATTTAGCGAAATGTTTACTCAAGACGTGTTTTGTTGCCTACTGATGCCATATGTGTCTAATTGATTTTAGATTATGGTGTTGTTTTTATCACATACATTTTAATCCATGGAACTAGCTTCTTATCTGTGCCTGCACGGAAAAAAATGGGTTGGTTTCTTATACATGTAACAGGCTCGCAACGGGGTGGGGGGGTTGCGGCTGGGGGGGGGGGGTAGTCCCGTCTTCTCTGAGTTATTTTTTTTTTATCATATATTGACCCTTTTCTCATAATCAGTATTCACATAATTATATAAATTGTCCATCTCTTATTGTTGATATTGAAATGTGTATAATTAAAAGTTTGTCAAGATGTTTAAGGAAACCCACATACACCTCCCTGCAGTGGAGAACAGTGCTTCGAGTCTGTGAAAATTATGAATAAACCTCGAAAGGTGGTGGATTTCTGTATATCTATATTATATAAACAAATCATCATTCAAGCACCTTTATAAATATGATGAAGATCAATTAAGCGAAATGCCCATCTATGTGATACAGAACAACCGCGTTTGTTAATTAGAGCTCCCCAACTAATCAGACATAAATAACATGATTTTTATGTCTCTGAACTAATCAACTAATCAACAAACTATAAAAGTATTTAATTGGATTAAAAAATATATAAAGAATAATTGATTCTCTTTTTTGAAAGCTGAAATTATGCACATGAATACTTACATGTGTCGTGGTTTTTATCTCGTAATTATATAAGTACTTGTACAACCCAATGGGAAAAATATTTTTTTGCCCATTCTAGGTATTCTAATAAACATATTGCTAATAGGTATATAACGTAGAAAAGTATTTTTGTCAGAAAACACAACTGTAGAGAAGGAAATCAAAGATAATCGACCTTTTCCACCGATCATTGAGGGAAATGCTTGTGACGTATCTAGTCACATGACAAGGCTGTGATAATAGGATTGCAAATGGCCGACCGAACAAAGAGGAAATCGTGACCCAGAAAAATTCGAAATTTCTGCTGGAAAGAAGGTATATTTACGTGTTAAAGCAACTCAGTTATTATATCATGTGTTATGATTAAATTGTATATATCTTTTCGGGGCTTTGATGTTTAAAGGTGGAAAAAACGAGAACATTGGTAGGGAGGAAATAAACCGCCATGCCCATGTCGGGAAGTGGAAGAAAAGCTGAAATTGTTTTATCGAATATGTATGCTCATTGTATTACCCTTTTGTGCATTTTGTTAATATATCAAAATATCATCAAAATATTATGAAAACAGGTGTAATCATTATCAAAATTCGGTATTCGCACCTTGTTGGTCTGTAAGCTAAGGGAAATAACTCATCTGCAGCCCAAGGATACATTGCTTATGTGTGACAGTATGCCATAATATCATGTAGTTTAGAAAGTGATAACAACAACGCTTATCGCTTTTAATAAACATTAATGTCTAGATGGGTCAAGTTGCAGCTGAGTACTGGGCATCTTCTTGTTGCTTCAGCCTTCATAAACTGACAAATAAGCATTTTGAAGGTTTTTCCTAGATAGAATATTCTATCGTTAAAATGACAGATGTCCTACGGACCCGGTTTAACGATAGAATTCGTCCCATATACTCGCTTCGTAGCAAATATAAAAAATATATCGCGCTATATCTCGCCTAAATTTTCATATGATTGGTCTCAAATACCTACAATGTTGCCCTTTTATAATCCCATTTTACCGCATAAACTGTTTTTGTAACGAAATCACTGCCTCTTGTAACATCACATTTGAAAATTCGCTGTTTACGGACGCCATGTTTACGATAAAATCCGAGACTTTCCTAGTACGATTTCCGACAAAATGGAAGGCAATTCAAACGCGTATATTAACAAAATGCCTTAGTACGACTAATTAAATGGATATTTTGTGGATTTAACTACATATGCATGTTCATAAAGGTTTGTAATGTATAAAAATGTGTTTTTCCCCTGCAGATTATTTTTAACAGACTTAAAATCGATGCGAAGCAGATCCGCTTTGCGGCTGCTACATTGCAAGTATATTGGACGAATTCTTACTGTGACCTGAGCGTAGCCTGGTCATGGTAAGACTATTCTTTCTAGGTTTTTCCCAGCAAATTGAATGACCCAAATCTTCAAATCCTAGCTGCAATAATGAGAGGGCTACAACTCCATAGGATATCCGTAATTATGCAAGTGCGGGAGTGATTCACTCCCGCAATGATTTCGGCTCAGATCGTATATAAATGAAAATAACATTAATTTTGCATTTCTTACCTGAACTCAAACATTGTACAGTAGTTCTGCATAGCATAAATTAATCCAAAAATATCAAGTATAGTCCTTATATCAGTTTACATGTATGTCAACAATGCAAGTTGAATTTGTCCGCCATGTTTACTGACCATGATCGGTTTTATTTTGGGACAGCCAATTAGAATTTAGGAGCGGATCTTGAACTGAATATAGGAATTCCCCTATTTTAAACATAATTAACGCGATAAATATAAATTTGCCATTATATACCATTTCCTTAAATGATGTTATAGTGATAGAACGAGGTAAGATTGCTTATTTATACTGACATTCACGTTATCAAGCCCATCAAAACTCCAAGCGTAAATCCCATAAAATCACGCGAGAACTGTCATGGCTGCTGCAAAAAGATGACTGATAAACATGCTGATGTGTTTTATCTGGTTTTGATTTATATACAGTTAGTTTGTTCAACCTGAATTAAAAAATGAATTTATCTAACGGAAGTCAAATGTAAAAACGATCTTTTCAGACCGTGGTCAGCCGCATGAATAAATAAATTTTGCACTATTACGGAGATCCTATGGAATTGTAGCCCCCTCCAGTAAACATCAGATATAAAAGATCGGAGAGGGCTACATTATTGCAGCTATTGAAATCCATGCATCGTGTCATATTTAAGTCCACCTGCCTGTGATGCAGGGTCGACTATCCCATTGTTAGTTTTACAACACAGGTTTTGTCTCTTTGCCTGTAGCACAACATTTACCACATACACTGTAATTCTTTTTTTTCTTTCTTTTTTTGTAAAGAAAATTCAACATCTAGTTGAAAGATTCCAAAAATCTTCTCAGACCATGTTACTTTGTTTGATCAGTTTTTTTTTTGTAGATGTCTGAGAATTATTTTTATAATATGTTAGCTTTTAAACTTCCTCAATATTTTCATAAATTTAACTTCATTCGATGACTTTTTTTTATCATCATGATCTGCACACTCACTTTGCCTATCAGAAGAGGAGTTATCTTTCTTTTATTGTTTATGTAGTAGTTTTAAAGCTCGTCATAATAGCGTTCGACTTTCAATCATGTTCGACTACCGATCAGTTTACCCTATCTGTCATTTTAACAAAAGATCGGTTTACAGGAGTTGCTGGTTTAGTAATTAGTTATTTTTCTAAGGAGTTACACATTTTATCAACTAACATGCACATACATTTTATCAACTAACATACACATACTGTGTATAGGGAATAAAGTTATGTCCCCATATGTATTGTATAAAAGTTGTGTTTTTATTGAAAATTAATAAGATTTGAACGAAATGTAGAATTTTTAGCTCACCGAGACGAAGTCGGGGGGAGCTTATGCTATACCCCTGGCGTCGGCGTCGGTGTCCGGACCTGGTTAAGGTTTTTGTTGCAGGTCCTGTATCTAAGTTATTACTTGTCCTATCTTCACCAAACTTGCATGGATGATGCATCTGGACCTACTTATTGACTTGAAACACTTGGATGCTGAATCAGGGCCATGAGTTTCAGATGCTGGAGGAGGTTAAGGTTTTTGGAGCAGGTTAAAGTTTTTGGTGCAGGTGCCCTTTGATAGCAATTTCTAAGTTACTACTGGTCCTAACTTTACCAAACTTGCATGGATGGTGCATCTTGCTATACTGATGCACCAGACACGCTTTAATGCTGAATCTGAGCCATAGGTTTCAGATGCTGGATGAGGTTAAGGTTTTTAGAGCTGGTTAAAGTTTTTGGAGCAGGTGCCCTTTGATGATTATATCTTAGTTATTACTGGTCCTAACTTCATAAAACTTGCATGGATGATGCGTCTTAAGATACTGATGCACCTGACAGGCTTGAATGCTGGATATGAGCCATAGGTTTTGGATGCGATTTGGTTTTTTGGAACAGGTCACATATTTTATAGATAATAGCTTGCATAGTTGATTTAACTATAATATTTATGAACCGCAGAGGTAGCTTCAGATGCAGAACCTGATCTCCATTATCAAGGATGCTAAAAAAAAATTTCCTACCTTACTCAAACCTGCTTGATAGATGTGTTTGTTGTTAAATGATATAATATGATTCCTATGATATAGTATTGTATGATATCATACACTATTGTTTTATAATATATGATACAATATTATATCATATATTATATTGTAAAAAGTTATATGATATTTTTTGGTACATTATGATATGATATTATATCATGATATTGTTATGTATAGTATTGTATATTATCATACAATATTGTATAATATGATATTGTATTACATACTAGTCTATTTTATAACATGCTATTGTTTCATATGATATTGCAACAATTTGTTCATATGATATGATATTGTATAATATATATCATATCATATGATACGATATTGTATAATATGATATTAGTTTATATAATATATTATTATATCACATGAAAATGTATTATATGATATTGTATAATGTGATATTGTATCATATAATACAATATTGTATAATATGATATTGTATTTTATAATATAGTACTATATCACATGATATTGTATCAATAAATATGATACAATGTTGTATCTAATTATATTGTATCATATGATACAATATCCTTTTATGTATCAAATATGATACAATATCATACAATACAATATCATACTATAATATTATACAATATAATATCATATGTTACAATATTGCGATGTATTATGTGATATGATATCGTATCATATAATACTATATTGTATCATATATGTTAATGATATTGTATTATGTGATCAAATACAATAATGTATAACACGATACAATAATGTATAACACTATACAATGTCATATCATATGTTACAATATCATATCATATGTTACAATATCATATTTCATCATTATTACAGTATTTTATTGTATTATATGATATAAATTGTAAGTATCATAGGATGCAATATCATATTTTATATTATTGTATTGATAAACATTGTATCATATAATACCGTATGAAATGAACATATGATTATTATACAATTTTTTAACATTGATATAGTTATACGATATTGTGTCAAAACAGTATCCATGTATATCCAAGATCATTATTAACTATGATTTTCATATAACATGATAAAGGTGGTCTCATAAATGTGATTCCTCATAAAGGTGATGCCTCGTCTTGGTGAGCCTTGTAATCTGTGATTACCTATGTTTTAGCTTAAAGAAGATTTTAAGGAAGACTTCAGCATGCATGAAAATTAAAGCACATTAATGAAAACACTGCTTCTGTTATGAAAATATGTTTGCAGGAAACGGACTTGATTTATATAATTTGAAGACAAAAGGATGGGCTCTTCAGTTATAAGAAATAAACAATAGGAAAGCACAAGCTGTGTAATAATTATTGCTTGTGTTTATCAAGATATGATCATGATGATAGTAACAATTGTCTCATTAATGAATTTTCAAATTATCATGATTATCTCAAAATGTAAATCATTACTCCTGTTAAAGTTTCACGACCAGCTATGAATTTTCAAAGAATTCTTCCCAGTGTCTTACATTTTGGATTTTTTCAAACTTTCAATTAATGGGTTGCATGCTTACATCAGTTTAAGTTTAAAATAAGTTTTTTTTTTTTTTAATGAAAAAGGTCTGTATCATGTCTATATAAATAAATAAAAGTCTGTAAAATGAACCTCTTATTATAACACTTAAATAATTTACTGTAAGGCACTGAAAAGTGCAAATCATTATGCATTTCAAAAGAAAAAAATCTGTAAAAAAAAATTAAGTGGTATTGTTATTAAGAAAACACAATGAGGTTACAAAAACCCAAATCAAACCATTCTTAACATATGTAACACTTTTCCTGTTGATACCACCTAGTTTTCACACCTGTGGAAAACCATAGGGAATGCTTCTGTATTTTTTTGTGTGTGCCAGCAGGCAGCTTTATAAAGACAAGTCAGATTTTCTGAGGTAGCTGCTTATGTCCGGTTTCTATATCAGTAAATGAATTGTTTTAGAGAGTTAGCTGTGACTTTCTATATTAGCTGATGTTGAGGGGGTGTGATGCCATTATTGACAAGTTTCACTGTACAAAAATACTATTTTTTTTTGTAGAAATCCATACTTTTTGAAGCATCTAACATTCTTGAAGTGTAAACCAAAAAGAAATCCAACATGAGTTACCAAAAGGTGTACATGAATCAGATATACTCAAGTTCCACTATGAGCTACCTGACCCAGATGTGGAAAAATCAGCTACTGTGTGATGCTGTCATTAAAACAGGCTCAATTAACACTAAGGTTAGATATATATTCTTGTGTTTCCTTTTTCACTGATTTTGTTATCAGGAACATTAACAGTGTATCTGAATTAAAGTAGAATTAGAGATATTCTATTCATTGTTTTGATTTATTTTTCTTAAGGCACACAGACTTGTACTAATAGCAGCCTGCCCAATGCTACAACATCTTGAGAATGCATCTCTAGGATCTCATTTAGAAGTCAGAATGGCAGCTGACATCAAACAATCCTCGGTCATCTCGTTTCTGCGCTACCTTTATGAGGGCTTCATGACGCTCACAGAAGAAAACTGCAGAGATATTGAAAAAATGGGAAAACTTTTACAGGTTGAAAGTGTTGTTAAGTGTTGCTCAGATTTCTACAAGTGCTTAAGTGATAACACTGGAATGAAAATGGGAGCTGGGCCTCAAATGAATTTCCAGGACAGTGTTGAATTCCGCCATGTGCGAACCTCAGATTTTCAGAAACTAACTCAAGATATGGGCATAAAGAGGTCACTTGATTCTGCGAGTCCTAGTGGAAAGCGACCAAGAATACAGCGAGTGGATGACCGGACCACCATGAGTCAGGGCTATAATAACTCAGCTGATGTTGTAGAAATCATAGAAGACAGTTTAGAAGTAGTTCACAAGGAACCAGCCCTCAGAGATTCTGAAGGATGGCCTAAAGAATCAGAATTACCACCAATCAGAACTTCACAGTCAATATCTGTAGCCTCTACCAGTCAAACATTGGCAAACTCTGACATTCAAATAATTAATGTGGAGGAAGGAGATTCAAGAACTCATGCCGTAAATTCTTCAGCTGACATTTCAATACATTCCTCAAGTGCAAGACATGAACAGTCCCCATTACGAGATACTCATTCATCATCTTCATCATCATCCTCAGACAGAGTGTCATTTGAATCCACAAGGAGGGATCAACAGAGATATTCAGACCTCTCTAATTTTGGAAACCAGCCACCAGGACCATCCACTCACACACGTACATCAGAATCATCATTTTCCCCAAGTTCAGCCAAGCGCCAACAAGCCTCCATTCCATCTCACTCAACTCCGACAATTAACCCACCTCCACTCTCAACGTTCACACCAAAAATGCCACCTCTCCAGCCAAAGCCTTTTGCTGTTGGAAGCCCAGTGCAGGCAGCAAGCATGCCACAGCCAACTCCAACAAGATCTGCAGTTCCAATTCCAGGATCTTTAACTGCAGTGCAGCCAGTATCTAGCCAGAGTCCAGGATCAAGTTCTAGTCAAGACAGTCGGACCCAGGACAGATTTCAGAATAAAGGAGCCAGTGGAAGCAGCCAAGTCGTTCAGCAACATTTATCTAACACACAAGCTAGTCAGAACGTAGAAAAACTCTTGGCTGGCGAAGGGTCATCTGAACAAAGGTATTCAAAACATTTTGTAAGGAAAGAAACTAACTTTCATTTCAACTTATCATCAGTAAAATATTCTGATTTCTTTCAGTTAATGAGTTCCATGACCATATTTTAAGAACAGTATTAAAGTTTTGTGATATTTATAGTGCATGGATCATTAGCTGTGCAAGCATATATATAGCTAATGATCTGGAGTTTTTTTTTCCAAATCAAGCATCACAGACATATGGTTTTATGTTTGGTGTTCAGAAAATTTGTGTTTATTTGTTGTAGTGGTAAAGAGACCTCAAGTTCCTCAGACCTTGCTCCTGATATAAGCTTTATCAAAGTGGAGGAGTCGGATACTGGCGGATTAGATATGTATGTGGATATTCCGGATGATGCCAAGGGAGCTCTACTGAGCAGTCAGGATGAAGGGGATGATGACACGGGAGAAATTCCATATGAATGGACGCAGGATGAATCCAACGAAGGCAGCAATCTAAGTGGAGAACAAAACATGTCTCTCTCTGGTCAAGAGGGAGCTTTTCAAGGTGGGTTTTCTTTTCTTATTGTTATATACATCTTCTTTATTCTGGTATGGAAATTTCATCATGTACTAGTGGAGGGTCATGCTTGAATGCTAAGTATGTTGCTGTTTGTTTCTGTGTTAGCATGAAAATTCTTATTTTTAAGAATTTATTCTTCAAATTGATATAACTTAGCAGTCCATCATTTCCCTCCATAGAAGATATTTTTTGTGTTTGCACAAATCTTTTCTCTCAGTCTAATCCAAAACATTGTGGAGATGTTTGATGGAAAAAACACCAAAATAAACAAAAACCCAAAAGACTTTTTGTTTTACAACTGAACCTATGTTTAATAAACATGATAAAAAAAATGTTCATTCATGATTATGGTATCTTTGTGCAAGCATATCTTACTTAAAAATTTTTAGAAGCACAAAATATGATTGATTTATTATTTAAACCATAAAGTCTTTGATATTTTCTTTGTATATGACTTAATAGTCAAAACAAATACTTCAGAAATACATATTTATATAAACCAGCTAGAAAGTTAAACAATAATCAGAATATCTCAAATGGAATAAATGTAAACATGATAATATTTTAAATATTAGTTGTACTTTGATTTGAAGTTCTGTTAAAATATTGCATTTTTACAATAAAAAATTGTGTGAAGGTTAAAAAAATTAAAACATATTCTGTGCTTAAAATGAACATTTAGTATATAGTGAAAGATGATATGGAGAGGAAGAGGAAGAATGGAACCATGGAAATTCAACACAATCTACACTTAAACATGAGTCAGTGTTCAGTGAGGAAAATGAAGTCAGCTTATCTTGATGATATGCTACTGTTAAATTGGTTTTTATTGGCATTTTAGTCAAATTTATAGTATTGTGCATTTTGTGATTTTGTCATAGAAAGAAGAATTGTTTTCATATTTCTTACTTTTCTGACATTCAATTTCATGGATCAGTGTGAAAGTTAAACCAATTAAAAATTGATTTTCAATTAAGAAATAAACAACAAATTAAAAAGTTCACTGGGATATGAACTTGATTGGTCACATGATCAAATCCTGCGAATCCCAAAGGGCTGTTCAGAAGATTTGATCTTGTATCAACCAAGTTCATATCCTGGTAAACTTTTTAACTTTGCTGTTTATTACTTATATTTACGTTTGAGAATGACAAATCTTTCAGAACCATTAATATAACAGCGTTTTTATGTTAACAATAATACAACCATCAAACAATTAACATGTGCGATAATCATTGTGACGTCATAAAAAAGTTTTTCAAAACATTTTCGTTTTTCTATAGGTTCTTATTTAAGGAATCATATTTGCAAATGTAAATTTTGATTAATGATGTGCAGTTAACACTTTAGTGGTATTTTATGCACAATTCCTTTTTAAATCTTACACTGAACACTCTCTCTATATGTGGATTGGTAAACCACATGCATATTTTACACAATGAAAAATGTATGTCATTGAAAATGAGAAGAAAATTAAAGGTGATTTATATAGACTAGTTTATTTGTACAAGTTAGTGTTGTGTTGTAATTCTGTAAAATCTGGTCAGATAGGAAAAATATATGTGTAATGGAGAAAATGTTTTAACAGATTGCTGAAACTGTGTTCTTTAATAAAAAAATAATGCTACTGGCACAAACACCGTATCAGACTGTCTTTAACCCAAAAATATTTAAAAACTTATAATTATTGTACGTACTTAATGTATTTAATTGAAAATTAAATTGAAATTGTCTTTGCTTTTCCATTTTCTTGTGATGTTTACACATAATTGAGCTACATATCATCAACTGCAATTCAAACATGTCTTGTTCCATGCAAAGTCATTGTCCCATCCCAAACAGCAGTTAAAGTTTTAACGATTATAAAAACAAAGATGATTATTGATATGATTAAATTTTTATTCTACAAACTTCTAATTTAATGACTAATTGAATTAATATTTGACATTTAAAGAAACATCTAATTGGTCCTCTCAATCAAGTGTATGCACAAGTACTTTTATTCAAAACATTAATTTGATCAGACCAATATATTAGCTGCTTAAAAAATATGCTCAGGGGCACCATAGGAACAGACTTTAACTTAGGGATAAGATGCAGAGAAAAGAAAGCTCATCAGTAGCCCATAAACTGATGCGATTAGAAATAATACAGAATTTTTTTTTTTTTACTTTATAATGATTAATTAATTAAAAAAAATTTAATTGATGATTGTTGTGACCAAGCAATAGTTGAGTACTCAAATACTTGGAGACATCCCTAATTAATAGTAAAGAACACATGTTTAAATAAAGTTGAAGTTTTATTTAGGGAATCATTTTAAATAAGTATGTGAGGGAAGAATGAATGGCTAATTTAGTTTTGGAGGAAAATAGGATTATTGGAAACTAATTTGGAATGACATACTCAGTATCTACTGTATACTATGATGTTGGTGAAAATTACTTGATAAATTGACTAGTAATAACATTTAGACTTTCTTAAGTAATTCAGTAAGTCAACAGGCTATACAAGACCCCTCCCATCACCACCCCCACCCCTTCCCTCTTTATTGCCCTCATCTACTCAGACATACACATGCAAACACATTAGTACCAGGTATCCACCCCACAACTTTAATGTACTTGGGATTTCAAGGTAAGCAGTGGTAGGTATTATGTGACAAAGCATGAACAGTAGTGTAGCCAAAGTTCGTCAAATTTTAGTTTGAATTTAACGAACTTCAGCATGTTGAAATTTCCATACCTATTATGTTATTGAATCTTCTGCATTATATTTTTTTGTAATTTGGTAATTTAAACTTTTGTTCTTATTATCCTTTGACTATTATTATCTTCAATAATGATTTTTATTATTGATAATGCAGAGAGATTTGATAATTTTATTATGACTATTAACAGTTATCCACAATAGTAAGTGTAGAAATCATTTTGTTTTACTTTGAATACTAAATCCGAAAATCAGTTTTATTATATTTGTTAAATTATTGCTTTGTATTTTGAATTGATCAGTTAAGCAATATGTATTAGGAAAAAAAATAATTAACATGTTAAAGGCATTGTTCTTTCACCATCTTTTGTGAGGTATTAAAGAGTGGAATTTAATGATATCAAATTTCTCCTATTCTTAGAAATTTTTGTCTTGTTTTACATTCCTGTTTCTGGTTTCTACACTTGCCATTAGTGAAATAGATGTAGCATGTGATATTAGAATTTTGTTAAATTTTCAAAGAAAGAAATTATTCAAATGAAATAATCATTTGAATAGAAGAAAAACACCTTAAACAAAACAATGAGAGACCCCAAAGCAGAAATGTATACAAAGACAAAAATTTCTGTAAACCACGATTTTAATTCAGAGTAACCGAAGCTCTTGTAAGGATTTGGGCCCTTTGTGTTTTTTGTCTGGTTTTGGCATATGGTTGTGTCAATCTTGTTCTGTGATTTTGAGATGGCTTCAAAGATACTTGGGTACTTGGATACATAGTACGTGGTGGCAATGTAAGATTCAGGACTTGCATAGGCTTAAATTGAAAATTATTTCCTTTCTTCTGTAGGATTTTCCAAAGCACGGCTTAAATCATTTAGGCGACTGAGTGGTACTCCACTGAAAGCCTCATCAAAGACAATTACAAAACTTAACACTGGCTTCAGTCTCTATACTTGCTCAACCTGTAGGAAGCAGTTTAATAGTGAATCTGACTTCCAGAATCATAAGATGGCGTGTTCCATTACCTGCAGGGTGTGCGGAAAGAAATTTTCCACGCGGGCAAACACTGTCAGACACATGAAAACCTATCACACATCATTTCGTGCGTTTGCTTGTCCGTACTGTAACCGCTCGTTTAAGCACAAGTGTCATTTAAAGGATCATTTAGAAAAATGTCGTAATGCTCAAAAGTGAAAAAGAAATCTGTTGATGATATCCTAAAATGTTTATGTTGAACAAACTCTTAATGGTTCCTCTGTTACAAAAAGTTGTTAAAGCTGATGATGAAGCAAGAAATGCATTATATTATTATTCTATCTTTTATTTAAATACAAACATCACATACTCTGTTCTATTTTCTTCTGTCTGATACTGGTATAATAAGAACTTGCTGTTATATGTTGATAAATGATTGCTGCTTTATCGATTAATTTCAGTGTAGACTGGAAAACATTGAATTAAAAGATTGTAAATAAACATACCAGTATTTTGATTAAAGGGTCAGGTGCATTCTGTCTGGTGTTTAACTTGAAGGAATTGAATTCAAAGTAGATAGTTGACTTTTTGTTGTGATCAAAGTTCTCTCTCTCATCACATCGATGTCTTAGAATTCTGGTTTTTGGTTTATTAAATATCAATTAGTTTGGTATTTAATGGGTGAAATGGCACAGGTTGACTGGTTGTTTTTTTATTTTGCATATAGGGGTTGTTGCAGAGATGAACAGATTCAAAGTGGCTAAAGGACCTTCCAGTGATCCCAAAATTCTTCATTGCAGACTTTGCTCATTTAACACTAGCTACCAAAGCAATTTGACAAGACATTTAAAAACACACACAGATGCTAGACCTTTTTTGTGTCATATCTGTAAATTAACTTTCAAGAGAAGTGATCACTTGAAACTGCATATACAGAAACATGTTACAGGATAGGTCAAGTGAATGATGAAATGATCTTGAATCCTTTGTAACTGATTAAGGAGCACATAACCACGAGGCCACTTGTCTACTTTTGAGTTTGTTAGTCAACCCCAACCTTACACAGTAAAAAAAAAAAACGTGAATAAGGCTCTATCCTTTGTTTCACTGTAGGATCAGACGAAACAACTCCAGGAAGAAGTGTAGGATCCAAATTGAAAGCTGGTGGCAACCTCCCCTTTTCTGGAGAATTTGAAAATACAGAAGAGTCTGTAATGTTGTTGCCAGTTATGAAAACAAAAACGTCTTTTAATGTATCACAGTATGTTCAAACAACAGGTAGTGGAAAGTATGATAGGTGCACCTGCAAGATATGTGGGAAAATTTTCTCTCAAAAAGGAACAGCTGTGAGGCATGTGAAGTCGGTACACTTCTTAGAAAAGCGTATTTATTGTCCTAATTGTACTTCAAGCTTTAAACACAAGTTTCATCTTAAAAGTCACATGGAGCTCTCTTGCAAGAAAACTAACAAGTGAGGTGATTTGATTCGTGTCGGTAGTGATATGTGTAATTTGCTTTACACTTCCCGGAAGTTTTACCAGATTTTTCTAGAAGTTGGAAAATTGTTTGTTACAGAAGATGTCTGTTTAAGTATTGTAACTTTTGTGACTTATTTTAAAATTGTGATAACAAACGGTATTTATGTATCAATTTAGGTGGGAATTTCTATGATCCACTCAGACCAAGAACATCGAGAGGCCTGTTAAAGTGTGTTCAATGCAGTTACTCTTCATCTCTTCGACGGAATTTAGAACGACACATTGTGACACACTCTAAAATTCGTCCAAAATTTTTTTGCCCGATTTGTCAAAAGTCTTACACGAGAGAAGATAATCTGAAAAGGCACATGAAGGAACATAGGGCGCAGCAGTGAAATGTTAACAGAAATTAAGTGTATACCAAATTAAATTTTTATTCATGTACATTTGTCTGAGAAGAAATAAAAAATGATTAAAACATTCAAACTGAACACAGATTTCAAAGATGGTAGTCAGAGAAAAGGGTTGGAATTATTGTTAAACACAATATTTTCCTCAAATAAAAAAGGATTTGACATTAGGTTGATATATTTTTGATGGTTAATGTTGTGTTATATTAATACATTTTTGATGGGTGTAATATAGGTAGAATAATTTTGTTCTTTTTACATAGGCTTGGTACAAACTACTTATATGATTGAAAGGAATCTTATGCATATGGCTGCTTCATTGGAAAACCTTGCCTCTTCCTCTTCAAGCGAAAAGAACATTGATTTTATTCACAGCAAAACTTTGTCAAAGGATGTATATTCTTCATCAGCAGAAAGTAGTTGTCTTAATTTAATGGAATTTTTAAAGGAACATAAGAAAAGCTTCAATTGTAAAATCTGTGGAAAAACATTTGCTAACAAATATTCTGCTGTCCGACATATAAATACTGTCCATTTTTTAGAGAGACGGTTTTGTTGTCCTTTTTGTAAAGCAGGTTTCAAGCAGAAATCACATTTAAACAAACATAAGCGAATTTCATGTAGAATGAAAATATCTAATAGTGTACATGAAACTGGTTAAAAAACTGAAAAGTTTTATTTCATCTGAACGAATTGCTTTTGAATTGCAAGAAACAAACAACCGTATCGTACTCTACTAATTTTGTTTCACTGAGTCATAAGATGTTGTAATAAATGATGTGACAGAACGTCTGTTTATATTAAAAAAAGAAATCTTCAAATTATCGTCTTTGTCAATTTAGGTGGATATAGGGAAGATTCTTCATCTGGAACAAAGAAGCACAAAACCTTGTTAAGATGTCCAGTTTGTGTTTATTCCACTGTCATTCGCCAGAATTTTGACAGGCATTTGTGGACACACTCAAAATGTCGACCCAAATATACATGCGAAATTTGTCAGAAATCTTATAGCCGAGAAGACACTTTAAGAAGGCACTTCAAAGAACATGTAAAGGAATGTAGCTGATGATTAAACCGTTAAAAAATGTACATCATTCTCTTGTGATGTAGAATTGATGCTTTAAAATGATGAAACTTTTCATAATACCAAATATCTACTATCAATAAATATTTCAAATGTCAATGAATTACAGGGATTCAAGTATTGACCCTGTGGCACTTAAGTCTAATAATTGGATATTTGTATATCGTTGATGATGTCTATCTTGTTGTCAGGGATATTTTTGTGTACTTTTGGTGGTCTAAGTTTTCTAGTATTTATATTGGTCTTCGTTTGATTGGATGATATAATTACCATTGAACATATCATTACACTTTTCACACAGTATTTGGTGCCCATTTTGGTGCATATCAGATGAAATATGATATTATAATTCCTAAAAGTGAGAAGTTTCATGATGACCATGTCTGATTTTTCCCAAATGTTTCGTTTTGTTTATGTAGGTAAAACAGGCGAAGTTTGGTCTGGTAAAGGCGGCCTATTATGTAATATATGTGGCAAGATCATGGGGTGCAAAAGAAGTTTAAGGAGACACTTGCAGATTCATTCAGCGCACAAAAGTCGGTTCATCTGCACAATTTGTCAACGATCTTATTCTCGAAAAGATAACTTCATGAGGCACAAATGTGAACCTGTAAAAAACAAAGAAAGAAAGTGAATCAGACCCTGTTACATTGGCAAATAAATGTAAGTGCATTCCAAAATAAGTGATACCGGGGGCTGTAAACAAATCGCGTTATAGAACCCAAAGTCTAGTGCAATAGCAGGCAGAGTTACTGATGTTTGTTTTCTTGTTTCTGTAGGACCAGTTCTTCTCTCATCATTACGTGAAACAAATGCAGAAAATCCTGGTGCCAGCAAACCGACATTTATGTGCCCAATTTGTGGGCTGACATCTTCTTTTAAGAGTAGTATGAAAAGGCACATGACAAACCATTCGAAAGCCAGACCTTTCAGATGCGAGGTCTGCCTCAAGTCCTTTAAGCGGAAAGATTATTTGAAACAACATGCACTGTGTCACACTGTAAAAGACGTAGAAAGTAGAAAAAGAGAGGACAAGGGTGCCATTGATAATTAATCCTGTCAATTTGAAAAATTCAGAAATGTATTGCAGACTGCAAACAAATTAGTGTATTACAGTGGAGTGAGAAGTAATAAACTTACATATTTATAACAATGTAAAACTAGTTATTAAATGGATAAAACTTTTGTCTTATTTATTTCTATCTTAGGAACATATCGAAACCAGCCCGCCCCTTTGGATGGGACTACTGGTGGTGATGATAAAATACCCAAATACAGATTATGCCCAATTTGTGGAATGAAATGTCATAGAAATAGCATAAAGAGACATGTTGCCAATCACTCCGATGCACGGCCGTTCGTTTGTTTTGTCTGTAGAAAGTCATTCAAAAGAAAAGATTATTGGAAACGTCATATGAAAAGCCATAATAAATTTACACAGTAATATGTTCCTGTTCGATGTTTTAGCACTTTGTTTATAAACAAACGTATGGCCCTATCAACAATGGACAATAATTATGCTTTAAAGTACATTTCTTTTATTTGACAAAGAAAACGTGGATACTTGTCATATGCTCTTGATAATGTGCAGTAAATCTTACTGATACAGCTGAATGTGTATTACTATTTGATATATACACTAGGTATCGCATGAAACAGCATGAAACAGATTTGTCTTTGTGTTTGGAAAGATAATGGTTCAGCATTCAGACAAGGAACCTTTGTATACTGGTGTTGAATAGGAAACGACTTTCGTTTCATATGTTCTTTCTTTGAATAGTTTTTTTAAGTCTATTAAGGTTGTGTGAAGACAGTGGACTGACATGGGTTCCTCCTTTTCTTCTTCAGGATTCCAATCGATGTATATTCGCTGTCCTCGTGAAGATGAAAATAATGGAAATAATTCGTCTGGCAACATCGTTGCCTGTCTAGTGTGTGGATTTAAGTCTCATATAAAAAACATAACCAGACACATTCGACAGCATTTTGGAGATAAGCCATATAAATGCCATCTCTGTAGTAATTCCTACACAAGAAGAGAAGGATTAAGGAAGCATATGTTTGCTCATGGCAAAGATTTGTAAATGTTTACTTTTACAGAAATATTTTAAAGCTTTTGAAATGAAGACAGTTATAAGCAATGTTTAAAACGTTATTATTTTATGTGTTCTCATGATTTTGAGTGATTGTTAGAATAAACAGCAATGTCATTGCAAGGTAAACAGGGATTAAATTCCTGTTGGGATGAACTTATTACTTGGAATAAAGTTCATTTTTGTATTTTGGTTATCGCTTAATAAGTCAATGCAGTTAGAATTGGAAAATCGGGACAAGGTTGACAAGTAGTGAATTTGACCGATAATCTTTGTCATGATATTACGCAGAAGATGAACATTTTTAAGAAAGTGATAAAATTAAAGTTGCATTTTCTTTAATTAATATTCTGCACAATGGCATATTAAACAGTAGGCAGTGCGATTATCAGCAGTGGTTGAACATTTATACATAAAAATTTGAATTGTTTATACAAACCTATATCACATTACCGTTAATAATGATAAATATTAAGGTAATGTTATTAAAAATATTTTGATTGAATTTTATCTTTAGAGTCCGAAACAAGTTATATCAAAGCTTTAAACTGTTAGACTATCAAATATGGTTTAATTGGATGTAATTTATTATTTTAATCTGTATCAGATATATGTTAAATTAACTAAAGGGGGAAGAACGTTATTTTGTTGTAAACTTTTCGTTTAAATCTGATTTTTTTTAGTTTAAAATTTTAAACTTCGTTGTCCTCTGGTATCCAAAGAATCGTATCTGACTTCATTGTTCCCTTTTCTAGGTTTAATTGATTCGTCATTGTGGAGCAACGTGAAAATTTCAAGACGGAGTAAGAATAGAGATCCTTCCGAAATGAAAGAATGTCCTATTTGCCGAGTATGGACGAACAAGAAAAATTTTGCAAGGCACATGCATGTTCATTCAGACTTTCGAGCATTTCGTTGTAAAATTTGTGACAAAGGATTTAAAACCAGATTAAACCTTACAAGACACGAATCTATTCATACTCGAGATAGTGCAACCTGATGAAAACAGGAGTTCAATGTGACTTAAGTTTTCCGAGTGCTGATATTAGATTTAAATTTTCATATTAAGATTGACAATTAATTTTAAATGTTATACAGACCAGCAAATAAAACAAAAAACAAGATGGAGTATATGAAAAAATTGAATTTTTTAGCAAATGAGTTTGTATAAAATGAAGTAAAAAAAGTATGATGTGGATTTAAAAGTGTTATTGGTCATTTAAAGAATTTTACTAACAAGTTGAAAATAATCCGGGAGACTGACAGTCGATAAATCATTTCATAGGTGATGTTGATGAGCGGATATACATGGGGTAAATACTTATGTAGAAAGACGGATCAACCGTTAACTTTGGTCGTTTTCTCGTAATAGGGTTTTCCGTAGAGAAGCAAAGTGGATCCATAAACTTGGAGTGCCCCCCGAGAGAACAGCCTGTGAAATGTGGTATTTGTGGTGCTGTGGTGCAAAGGCGTTGTTACAAAAGACATCTGGAGAGTCACACCAATATGAAAACTCATGTTTGTCACCTTTGTGGAAAGTTTTACACACGGAAAGACAGTTTACAGAGACATGTGATGTCCGTACACAAGTTGTACGATACAGGAGACTCCGACCCTTAGCTAATCTAGCAATTCGGCTTCTTGTATTAAATCTTGCCATTTTATTTTTTCAATTTCGTTAGATAATTCTCAAGTAAGAGATGTGTACCGCTATATCAAGAGGTTTAAACGGATATCATATTTGGACATTCATGTATTAAATTTATCAAATATAAAACTAGCTTATCGCTGGCTTGCATTGTGTTTGAGAATTAAGAGGTGATTGAACTGCATAGTGTATCTATAGACAAAAGGAAAGAGATAAAATAAAATGCGATTGGCTATACTATTTCTTTCTTTCTTCGTAGGCTCTGCCTCTAGCGTTTGGCAGCAGTTGGAGAAATGTCTGTTATCGAACAGGGAAGATGTCGTGTCATGTCCCATTTGTGGCGTTTCGGTCCAGAAAGTGAGCTATAAAAGGCACATGGACATTCATGACAAGGATGTTGCTTTTAATTGCTATATCTGCCACAAGTCATTTAAAAGGAAGGACAATTTAAAACGACATCTCAAGTCTCATTTAGTGAAAACAAAGGAAATGAATAAACAAAACTGAATATATATCTCCATTTATAGTTTGATTGTATGTGAGTATAAGCATTTGAATAAATTTTGTACAAAATTGAGGGGATTTTTTTTTCAACAAAGATGGCCACTGCTTGTGATAATATAATCAAAATTATCACTTCTTTAATAGACTTCTCAACTTTTGTGTAGAAAGTGTCGGTGCTTAAAGTTTTGCATCAAACTATTGATTGGAATATCGAAGGGTTGTTAATGTTTAATTTGTGATGAAATAAGGAAACGTGTTAAGTTAAAAAGTGTTGCAAAGAAGCAATTAGTGCACTTTTTGTTCTTTTTTCTTCTGTAGGACATTTAAAAATGACGGACGGAAAAATAGGTGTATCAGACTCCAACCCATCTACTTCTGCTATATGCCCGATGTGTGGATTGCAACTTCATAAAGCAAGTCTTAAAAGACACATGATCCAACATTCTGATCTAAGACCATATGTTTGTCCAGCTTGTAGTAGAAGATTTAAAAGAAAAGACTATTTGGAATCACATCTGCGTACTCATAGAAATCGGGAAAGAGCACTCAACGAGTTTAAACAATCACTACAATAGAAAAGGGATTAAATTATATGAAAGAAATATGACGCCTTTTACAGTGTTGGAGAATTGAGTGTGTCTTTAGTTTTTGGTTTGGAATTTCGGAAAAGTTTTGCAGTTGTTTACGTTGATGACAGTGATAGTGTTGTAGAATGAGATTTGTTTTAACAGGCCAAATCTATAAGAAAAACACATCTCTTTGATATATCTTTTTTCTTTCTCTTTAGGAGTTCAGGACTCGGACTTCTTGACTGGAAAATGTACATCATCCATTATATATTCTTTTAGATGTTTCATTTGTGGAACAGTGCTGAAGACCAAACGAAACTATCAGAGGCACATGGTTATGCACTCGACTGCCCGACCACATCAATGTAATCTGTGTGATAAATCTTTTAAACGCCAAGATCATTTAAAAAAGCACGTAGATTCTGTCCACCTAAAGAAGATTCCATAGGATTTTCATATTTTTACAGTTGAATTCGAAGTTGAATTCGAAGTTTTTGTGAGACTGAAAGCTATCTAGTTTTCAAAACGTGATTTGTCTTTGGATATGATTGCATCTTTTTGCGAAAAGCATTTTTAGGACCTGCACGATGTGTATTCTCATTATGCATGCTAACGTTTCATCAGATATATAAATGAACGTTGTATGCCGCTTTGTTGATTATCAGTCACTCAGTGGCCTTAATTTAATATCTTTAAATGATTGTAACAGTGTAATCTTTTCTACAGGACAACACTGCCGTCAAATTTCCCAATCCATTCCATTCATGATCAGCTCCGATAGACAGTGTGTATGTCCAATCTGCGGATTCCGAACTATGTATAAAAATAATCTGACTCGACACATGGCTAATCACTCGAAAGAAAAGCCACACAAGTGCGAGTATTGCTTAAAGACGTTTAGAAGAAAGGATTATCTGAAACAACACATTTTGTATCATAAGGATGTCACACACCCTTTATTTCAACCAGATGCAACCTGACCAGTAATCAGTAAACAAAATGGATATGTTCCTTAATATATTAATGTAGTTATTAAAAACATTGTTGTATTTTTTTTCATTATTTAGTGTGTCAGCTTACAGTAATAAATGATGATACTCTTTGTAATCCGTTCGTCTTGTATTCTCTAGGATCACATCTGGAACCAGAGACTCTTCCTAATCCATTAAAGACTGACGGAAATGATTCATACAAATGTCCGATTTGTGGTTTTACGTCAATATATTGTGGTAGCGTCAAAAGGCATATTGCGAGTCATTCTTCTAAACGGCGTTTTCATTGTTATCTTTGTCCGAAAGCTTTTAAAAGAAAAGATTACTTGACACAACACATGTATTTGCATTTCCCAGAAAAAGCTAAAGCTAGCAGTTCGAAAACCTAGTTATAATCGTGACTGTACAATGCAATTAACAATTGTGGTGTTGTTTCTTGTGTTTTTGGTTTTCAATGAGCGTTTCTTTATCTTATTTAAAAAAACACTCTGGGAACTTCTACAGTTGTGTAGATAAATAAATATTTTTGTATTTGTAGCGTGTATATGTTATTAAACAATTCATTCTGAAATTAAAAGTTTGTTGGTTTTTTTCTACTTACAACTTTTTTTTAATGTAGGATTTGCTGAGAAATTGAACGAATATTGTATTCGATTGGAGAATAAAAGATACCAATGCACTATATGTGGGCGGACATCTTTGAACATGAGTAATTTCAGAAGGCACTTCTCCACTCATCATTCACTTAGACGGTTCCAGTGTCCCGAATGTGGAAAACACTTTAAAAGAAAAGATTATTTGAAGTTACACATGGTTGCACACCGAACTAGTGATGTAATGGGGTAAACGCTTAAAAATATTAAGTGAAAATTCACGGGGGGAGATAAATCTATAGAAATGATTTTGATTAAAAGTTATCATAAATCAGCATGAAATTGCTTTGATTTGTTGTTAAATTCCAGAATCTACTCTGCTTGTAAAATGTTTGGTATTTATTTGGTGTGTAAGATATATCTTGGAATCGTATTGTTATAAATAGAAAAGGAATTTGAAAGATTCATTTTGTTATTCCTAGACCACCATCGTAACAAACATTATCCATATCAACCTTTACTCTGCAGAGTACTGACGACGGAGGAGAAACTCCGAAATCATTATAAAACACAACATTTGACTTGTCAGTATGGAAAATATTTAAAGACTCAACGCGCTTATCATATCATAAAGTGTAACTTCGGAGTACTGCCATAACTTAAAGAGGCATATGGCAACTCACACTGACTGAAAACCTCATTGTTGCAAAAGGTGTGGTATATGGATTCGCTGCAAAACCACTGGAGAGCAGTGTGAAAGTGGCATTTGAGTTTTAACATTGAACGGTTACAATATTGGTTCTAATTTAAGGATGTGGTTTTTGTTGTCTGTTGCTCTTATGTTTCACTGTTTTATGGATTGTTAGTTTGGATTTGTCGGCCATCGTGATTGCCAAGGATAAAATGGAGAAATATTTTTGATAAAAAAATCTTTAGAAATTGTATTCGTTAGACTAAATGACATCTTGCCTACACTAATTTAAGTATCTTATCGAGAAAAAAAATGTTAAAATGCTATATCGAAATTTACCTTTTCTTTTCGTAGGCTATGATGTCTTTTATTGCGAGTGCGGACGAAGTTTTGATACCTTAACAACATACGAACAGCATTGTAAATCAGATCATGGGGAACAGCAGTACCCTTTCAAGTGTCCAATTTGTTCTAAGAGAATTCAGCATCTCACTAGCATGAAGCGGCACATGACAGCCTCACACTCTGACCATCGGCCTTTCGGTTGTTCATTGTGTCAAAAGACGTTTAAACGAAAGGATGTATTGACACAACATTTGTTTAATGTGCATAAAATACGGAGAGGAAAAACAGCAATGTAGTTGTATGAACTGAACAAATTTTGCGTTTCCAATATATTGCATGAACTATATGGTTGTGTTTTGGGTCTGAGTGAAAATTGATTTAAAAGGATGGACTTTTTTTTACTTGGATATGGGTATTTGATTGCTAACGTATTTCGTTACGTGATCCAATTTACAAATCAATCCAGATATTTCCCCAAAATATAAAGTTCTCAAACGTTGTTTTTTCTCTTTAGGGGAACCCTTGCAAAGCGGAAAATTTGATTCATTCGGGGATGCTGATTTACGATGTCCTGTTTGTGGAAAACTGTTTCATAATCGAAGCAACATGAGACGCCACATGTTTGATGTTCACTCTGATATCAAACGATTTAGATGCACTCTTTGTGATCAAGCTTTTAAACGAAAGAGTGCACTACGGCAACATCTGAAAAGTGTACATTGGCAAGCGGACAAATAAGATTCACTCATTGTAGATTGAATAAGTTTTCAATCGTTAACATTGTGCATTTTCTTCTCCAGGAAACTTTGACGAGTATTCTGGGTTCTTTGGAGAAAACAAATTTGAAAGGATTTCTGCGGATCAGATCAAGGAATTGAACTGTCCAATATGTGGAAAGGAATTCAAAAATCTTCGAAACTGTCGTCGTCATTTCAATACAAGGCATTCTCTAGAGAGACCCTTTAAATGTTCAATTTGTGACAAATGCTTTTCTCGTAAAGATATTTTGAACCAACATGTAGTTGGTGTGCACAAAAATGCATTTTAGATTTTGCTTTTAATGCCAATGAACATCTATTGTTCATTTTATATTCAGTACAATAAATATGTTTATGTTTTATTTATTTTAAAACCTTTAATAATGTTGTATTAATATTGAAATAAAAAAAATTCAAAATAAAAAGCTTGCCATTCGTTTTAGCATTCCCTAAATTAGATCTGCCATCATTCTAGATAGTGAGTTTTATTAATACTGGTATGGTGTGGATGGTAACTGAAAATATTAATTAAAGAATATACAGCATCGGAAATAACAGTTTGAACTTTCCTGTTAAAAAACTAACGTTGTTGTATGTTGTTTAGGCGTCAAAATGGTTTTAACGTTTTTTCGATGTTGTTATCACCTTTATCTTGATAATGCGTATCTGATTGGTCCATTTAAATACGTGCCACGTATAAACCTAGTTCATGTGCATGGTTAATGGTTGTGTGCAAAAAAGAGATTGTATCCAATCATTTGGAGGGAAAACCTTGTATATTTTATTTATATAAATGGAAAATTGTGAAAATCATACCATGGTTATTCAAAAGAGATTTGTATCCAATAAGATGGAGGGTAAACGTTATATATTTCATTATAAAATGGAAAATGTTTTGACATAAGTGTGTATTTAATATTTTTTTATATGAAGGGGGTGTCTACCTTTTAAAGTATATTTGTATATATTAAAACACATACAATCGTTTGAAACGATGAATATTTATAGTTTAACATTTTCGATTCGATCTGTTGGGCTTAGTATAATACAACACACTTTTGTTAAGTTTTTGGTGGTTGGAAATATCTATTCCCAGATTGTCTAGTTTCTGAGGTATATATGCCTTTATTTTCAACAGATACAGTTCGGGGACTCGAGGAACCGAGGCAACGCCCGATTCGATTTTTGCGGAGCGAACGTTATGATACCATTGTCAATTTGGTGCTAGGAAAATTTAAGATTCCCCATAGACAGAGAAACAGAGAACAGCAGAATGCCTACTTACAGCACTGGCGAAATAAAGATAAATTCGAATTTAAGGACGGGAACTTGTATCACATGGGTCAAAAAGTGTTCAGACATTAAATAATAAAATAGGTATTTTCAAGACCGATAAAAGGGTATCATATTGTGGTTGTTATATTGGAAAATATATTATTTTGGAGGTCTTTTACACTTTCTCGGATTTAGTAGTTTGTGAATCTGAATATTTGGTTTTGCTCTGTGTGACATAATTATAACGGGAACAAAGCATGTGCAAACGTCTTCTTTGTGTGCTTGTCGCTTGCTGCTATATAAACGGTACGAGTTGTGTGATAAATACTAAGAAATTGACATTGACATTTTTGATATCCTTGTGTGATCGATTTTCCATTGTTTATTTCCGTAGGGAACAACAAGTTTACTATGCGGGCCGAGGAAGATCATAGTATTAAGTGCTACATTTGTGGAAGTTATTTTGACAACGTGGAAAATCTCATCGAGCACGAAAAATATACTCGGAGCGTTCTTTGTTGCTGTAAATGTGGAGAATACTTCCAGAATCGCCAAGTGTTGGCTACACACGTCCAAAAGCAGCACAATTCAGCAGAACAGTTTATCTGTCCTGTCTGCTTCAAGTCGTTCCAGTATTCAGGCAACATGAAAAGACACATGTCCACACATTCATCCGAAAAACCTTATTCATGTCCTTTCTGCAATAAGTCGTTCAAACGACATGACGTACTTAAACGCCATTTATCAATTCATGAGAAAGGAACGGGTCTTCCCTAACTGTAGGAAGATGTTTCTTAGTTCTTTGATAGAGTTTTATCTAAAATATAATTTTATCTAAATATGTAGCTTAAAATTGTTTTTGTAAGTGGTGTAATTAAATGAATGTTTTATTCAAGTTGTGAATAAGTTTACTTGTTGGCATTAAAAATTGGTGTTATGGATGTTTTATAACGAAGGATGAGACGTTGAATTAAGAGGTATACAATTGTTTGAAGCTGGAAACAGATCCAATTGTTTTCTTGTATATGTATTTTGCTGTATCTTACAGACACTACCATCAGAATTAACCCTGCTTCTGCAATATCCAGTCTTGATGATCGGATCGAATTGCCACCATATATATCATTAAAACAAAGTCAAAAGCAGCATCGAGCAGACCAAGCTGTTGTTTCACAAACCAGGAAGTTTGTTTGCAATCTTTGTGGAAAGTCTCAAATAAGCTTCGCTCATTTAAAAAGACATATGATAACTCATTCTTCGCAGAGAAATTTTGTATGTAATTTCTGTGGAGAAACGTACAAGCACAAGTCAAGTTTAGTGGAGCACGTAAAAAGGAGTTGTAAACGTGTACTAAAGTGAAGGAAAACGATACATTTCCGGAATAGAAAAAGCTTTTAAATTGACTATTATGAAAGCTGCTATTGTACCTGATTTTTTTATTGTGTATTTTAAAAATGAATAAAAAAGATATTGTTGAGCTCTTTACTCATTTAATGTAGATAAGGACTTGAATTTTTTATAAGGAGTGCAAAGCAAAATAAGCAACAGAACAATTTTACGCGGACTGAAATGTAAATGCTTAAAAGGATATCTTTCTTTTCAAGGTAGTCTAAAAGACAGCAAATTATTATGAAACCTACTATTCTTTGAAATATAAAATTTTCAAAGGATAATTGGATATCAGAATTCTATATCCCTTTTAATTGAATAATTGTATAATCAGCGAGAAATAAATGTTTCCGCTTTTTGTTATCAGTGTCCAATGTTGTTTTAGTTGTTTTCGTTCAAGAATGAAGTAAATTCGAAAATGTTATTAAATTTTCTTTCGATTTAGGTGTACAACATTCGGCGACATCCAAAAGAAACTCCTCGTCGTTACCTGTCATTAAGTGTCCATATTGCCAGTGTTCTTCGGCGGACTTGCTAAAACATTTTGAAGAAGTAAAGAATCATGGCTTTGCAAAAATATGTCCTGTATGTGTGAAGGGCTATACAAATGCTAATAGTTTTAGAGTTCACTTTGATGTTTACCATAAACAGCTGCAAAAACACAAGTGTCAAGTTTGTGGTAAAGCAAACCAAAGCAAAAGCCATCTTGTACGACATATGAAAAGGCATTCGGAACAAACATACTTTACCTGTCCGATCTGTTATGAAGGATTCAAACATAAAAGTAATTTGAAAGAGCATATAAGAAGATGCACAGAAAAAATGAAGCAGCAACAGTAACACTTTTCAAATTGTGTTGAAATTTTCTTAGTTACAAATGAAAAAAAAGAAACATAAATGTAAAAGTATAGACGACAATAAAAATTTAAGGTATTTCTTCTTTTTATTATTATATAGTAGCTTATGATTATATATTTTTTTTACATTTATCATACTATTTAGACATTTAAATTTTTTACATATGGTTCAATTTTTTAAAAATAACTTTTACCGGTTATTTCATGATGACCGATGAATATCCCCAGAAAACTGAGTTACAAGATCCGTTATGAGTTGAACGCTAAACTAATGTAAATGCATTGTTAATATACCGCTAAAGCGTTGTTGATTGCATATATATATACTACATTGATTTGTCCTTTCCTAAAAGGAAAGTTTCTTTACAAAAGTAATTCAGCTTTATTTTTCTTTACATGACGGAAATAGTGGTATTACAACTTCTACGTTTGATCTTGCAGACTGACAGGCAAATCAAATCTATTCCTAAGAGATTTTCCTCATAGGTTTGAGGAGATACTATATCGAAGCGTGTTTATTCTATTTAATATTATGGTTGTCTCGCAGGTTTGCAACGGTGTTTAATAGAATTTAATGCTAGTATATGTGTGTTGGTAGGGAAGTGCGTACCTCGAGGATCGAGTGCTTGGGCAAAGAGCAATGTGGTATGCTTAATATGTATGCTTTATTCCCTATCTAAGTTTAGAAACCGAACCCTCTTTTCGACACAAGATAAGTAATTTGCAAAAGGAAATACTTTCAATTAACGATGCTTAAATCGGAAGACTTTTTTCTTCATATGTTGTCAACATTCTTACCCTCTCTTATTTAAGAAATAATAATAAAGACTGACCCTCTCGTAATTGATAAAAAGTGGTTTTTTATCGTTTTAGTTGTGATGTATTCATCTGAACTCTTGTGTCGGTGTTTGTATTGCTTGTGAAACTGGAATATAAGTCTCCTGCATTCTCGTATATTAAGGAATATCCGTGTACGACGTCATGCCAAATGTTCTTAACGCATTTTAAATTTCTATAATTTAACTATACATTTCTTATGAAATCTTACTACGTCTGGTATTTTCTATATTTGCAGGGGTTCGAGACAGAGGACATATGCATTTACTAAAATTTCAGGAAAATTTAAAAAGAAGAAATATATTCACGCGAACGGACAGAGTTTGTAAATATTGTAAGGCATGCTTTTCGGATGATCAATCCATTTTGGAACACTATGCTTTAGTTAATAATCATGGGTTTGCTATTATCTGTCATTTATGTGGTAAAGGGTTCAAGACCGTAATCGGCCAGCAACAGCATCAGCGGATGGAGCACGAGTCGGGCAAGGATTGTCCTCGTTGTGAAATATGTAACAAGGTGTTCTCTGCAAAGTCTGTCTTAATGGTTCATAGAAAGGTTCACTCTGATTACAGACCCTGGAAGTGTTCGTTGTGTGGGAGTCAGTTTAAGCACAAGCACGTCATGTTGCGCCACGAGAGGACTTGTAAATCAAAGTTACGAAAATGATTTCAATTAAGACAAGTTATTCTCTTATGCATATTTTGGTCAGTGATGTACATTTAATTTGTTCGACTTTCTGTCTTTTCCCCATTCAGTCTCTCGATTGTTTAGATACCTGAATTAAATTATTTGTTTTCGAATGTTAATTTTTACAAGCATAACGCATTCCAAATTTGGTTTATTCGTAGATGAAGCCTCGCCTTCTTTAGGACTGTCAGGTGCACGATCCAGTTCTTCACATCAATGTTACGTCTGTCAATCACATTTTCATTCTGTTGAAGCTTTGAGGTTTCATATGGACGCTGTTCAGTTTCATGGCTACAAGAAGATGTGCCAAATTTGCAGTAAACCTTTCAATTCTCGATCGGCGCTGAAATACCATCTATCGGTCGTGCACATGTTTTACTCGAATTTTAAATGCGACATTTGTGACCGCACTTTTCCAACAAGGAGCTATCTATTAGACCATTCTCGACGACATTCGGAAGTCGCAAGCTTCACATGTCCACATTGTAAAAAGTCTTACAAGCACAAGTCTAACTTAGGCGTGCATATGAAGTATAATAGATGTGGAAACCTATCAAAGAAGTAAAAACCAACAAAAATCAATGGTTTTTTTTTATAAAGAAAGAAGTAAAAACCAACACAAATCAATGGGTTTTTTTTTAAAGAAAAAATCCATATACAATTATTTTGATGTTGTTTAATGATACGAATTTGTAGTATTTGTTTGTAAATATGTGTAAATTATGATTTCTTCAAGAAGCAATACTTTTTTTATTTTCAAATGTGTGTATACAGTTTTGCTTTGCGAGACCTCAAAATAAAGTAGAGTGTTATTACTTAAATGTGTTTTATTTATTTGATAAACGACTTTTAAGGTGGAATAACACACCTTGAAAATGTCACTCAAAATAACAGTAATTAATTTGATTATGAAAGATATAATGATAAATAGACTGTACATATGTCAAATAAGCGAACAAGTTGCAGTTTGGAGATAAAAATTATTATTTAAAGAATTCAATTCAGTAACAACAAAAGCACCGGCGGGATTCGAACTCGGGATGTACGGATCACAAACCCGACACTTTATCCACTCGGCTATGGAGTAAGTTACATGTTGCCGTCGATAAAATCTTTTAAATAAAACGAAATGTCGTTTCGATCAGAGGTCAGCCATTTTGTGATGATGTGATATTCCACCTTAATACAAAACACCATTTATTTATCAATTGTTTAAAGTGATTTGTATCAGATGGGAAACTATTACAATTTTTATGTTAATTGGAAATTATTCAAATAACTTATGGGTGATTTTAAAGATATTTACAAATACATAAACGATTTTTACCCATTGTTCAGAAGTTGTACTTTGTCATACGAATAATTATAATTTGACGATCCATAAAATTTATAGTTATTAACTTTACTTTTGTTTTTCTACAGATAAAAGAACGAGTAAAATCATATATGTTACCGACAGTGTACACTGCTATGAATGTAACGGATTGTTTTCACGATCCGAGTTCAAGCAGCATTTAGCAAATGTAAAAAACCATGGTTTCGCCATTATTTGTGAAGACTGCGGTAAGCCGTACAATTCGAGGACGGCTTTAAAATACCACATGTCAACAGTGCATAACAAAGGAGTGGAGGTGTTCTGTTGCATAACATGTGGGAAGAATTATCCAAGCAAAACTCACCTCATCAAGCACATGAAGATTCATATAGACCAAGAGTGAAAAACAATCAACACCATTCACGTATTGGAAAAAAAAACGACTTTGTGTCTGACGTCTGAGGAAATCAAGACAGTGTTATCTAAATACACTATTGTAGAAAAAACCTGATATCGTATATCAAATGATGGCTATGAAAAGGCAAACCCGTGTAAAGGAAAAAAAATATTGAATGAGTCATTCATTTATTTCTTATGTATATAGAGATATCCTTGTAAATGTTGTTTTGTTTTAAAGACAGAAAATTGAAATATTACTTTGCGGGATATTTAAGATCATTAGTTGGTTCTTTATTTACGTTAATGGAACAATTATGTGTATATAAAATGCCAAGTTTGGTTGACTTTAATTTTGGTTTGAAAAAAATAGTAGTCTGTATAGTAGTTTAAAGCAGCAAAAAGGATAAAAAAAAACTAAAAATTTTCAAAGAAAATTTGTGATATGTGATGTCGTTTTTGTTAAATCGGGTCTAGTAAATCCTCTTCTGCACCTCGACCAATTAGGAACCGGAGTGGGTTATCTTATCTTAGCACCGCGAGGGGTCGCCACAAGATAAAGCGGTCCAACATAAACAGCTGCTGGTCAATGAGTTTCCATTCATTAAACGCCTATAGACAGCTGATAATTGTTATACTACTTCAAGTTAATTAACACTTTGTTTACCCTGCAATTACAGGCATAATATTACAATTTATTAAATATCGTATTTATTAGGTTAGAATTTAGAAACAAATCAAAATCTACAAAAGAAATTCAGGTTTAAACCTATCATCTGAAGCTAGGAGTTTCTTTCAGTTTCTTCCGCCGCCAAGCCCGGGCATTAATGCAGAACTCCTCCATACATGAAACATCTCTGTGTTGTATTGAAACAGAGAACACGGACTGACAGTCAATTTGCAATGGTAGAATTTCTGCTTCGATCAATTCTGAAAAAATACATTGAACAAAAGCATGCACACTGAAAAGAAAACATCTGAAGATCATATATTATATATGATGACATAAAAATCGTTATCTGATCTACAAGATAAGGTAACGGCAAAGATTATCTTAAGAAGAAGACTAATAAGAAAGAGACTAGAAATTTCAAATTTTGTAATGATTAACAATTGTCACATCAATGTGTTGTAATTTCGTATATACTAATAGAGTAAAAGATCTACTCTAAATTAAATTCATTGATTTTTGGAAACTAACATGATTGATTTCATCCGCCTCTGATCAGTTCATTCTACTTCTACATTTTACTTGAAATTCATTACAAATGAAATGGAATGTATTTTGTACCATATTGAGCCCTAATGTTTGGAAATGAGTTTAATTTGCGACGGTGGCTCTCAACATGTTCTCATAGAAAACATATATAATAAGGAAAATTCTAATTCGGTATCGAAGACAAGTCGACATCCCTGTCGTTCATCAAGTAAGGCAGCGGCGATGATTTCCGGTGAGTTATGCGTTCATGTAACAAGACGAAAAATCACATAAATGAATGTTATGAAACGTATACACACATTTTGTCCGTCTGTCCGTTAAGTTTTCACATTTTCATCATTTTCTCCAGAACTAATGGAGCTATTTCAACTAAATTTGGCACAAAGCATCCTTAGGCAAAGGGGATTCAAAGTTGTAAAAATTAAGGACCACGCTCTATTTCAAGGGGAGATAATTAAGTATTATTGACATTTTTTGTAAAATTTTCAAAAATATTCTTCTCAAGAACTGTTTGACCAGAAAAGCTTAAACTTATATAGAAGCATCCTCTGGTAGTGTAGATTCAAAGTTGTGAAAATCATGACACCGGGGATGAATGGGGCCACAACTGGGGGGGGGGGTGTCAAATTTTTACATAGGAATATTTATAGATAATCTTTAAAAATCTTCTCAGTAACTAAATAGCCAGGAATGCGAAAACTTGAATGGAAGCATCCTTTGGTAGTAATGACCCTCGGGGATAGGGTGGGGCCACAGTTGTGGGTCCAATTTTTACATAGGAATATATTGAGTAAATTTTTAAAAATCTTCTTCTCGGAAACTAATCAGCCAGGAAAGCTGAAATTTGTGTGGAAGCATCCTCTGGTAGTGTAGAATCAGAGTTGTGAAAATCATGACCTCAAAGGGTAGGTTAGGGCCACAATGGGGGTGAACTTTTTCATAGGAATATATAGAGTAAATCTCTAAAATCTTCTCAGAAACTAATGAGCAGGGATAGCTGAAACTTGTGTGGAAGGAGGTGGGGGTTTACTTAGGAATTTTGAGAAAAATCTTTAAAAATATATCTTTCTAAAAAACAATTTTCCTAGAAAAGCTAGAACTAAATGTGATGGAACCTCGGTAAATGTAAATTCAAATTCGTTGATATCAAAATCTTGAGGAGTAGGGTGCGGTCACTTCGGGGATTTATTTTACAAAGGAAAGCATTTTAATTATTCACAAAAATTGAAATGTACTAATATACAGTTTTACTTATATGCAAGCATCTTGACATATTGCTGATTCTTAAGAAATGTTTAGACTTTTGCTACTGGACGATTCTTGGGCCTCACAAGGGGTTTAGAGTTTGATGTACGTTTATATCTCATATATACATGTAAACAATTGTATTTTTGAATTTTTTGAGATCTGCAATGTTCAACATGTGCTATGACTATAAAATCATTCTGTTAGGAAAAGGAACTTGATTATAAACATAAGAATATCCAGGGGGAATTGGATTTTTTAGGATCTACATGTATTATACTACATTGTCTAGATAGTTTGTATTATGGCTCCATTAAACTGATTTTATTATACCTATTGTTACTTATGTGAGCGATGTGGCCATGGGCCTCTTGTTATTTAATGACATGACATCATTCTACACTCTGAAAACTTTTTGTACTTTTTGAAATGTAGCTTTGAAATACACAAAGGCATGGGCAAGGTGGGTAATTCTTTAACATTTGGAGATTGAGAGGAAAAAACTACAAACTTAATCGTTTTAAAGTAATATTTCCATGGTTAGAGCATTTAGTTTCTGGTTCAATACACCAGGAGGTGACCAGCAATACACTAAATAGGTGCTATTAAATCCAGTCAAAGTTGGTATTTCGACGGCATAAACAATAAATGCACTGTCAAATAAGTATGTGTAAATTGTCTGCAGTAAAAAAGTACGACTTTGAACCTGCACGTAAATTATCGAGATTTAATCAGTGATAACGTCTGAATTTTTGGTTTTCCTTGTTTTAAAAACGAAACAAGCACCCGCTCGTGTGAGCTGTCGAATACGGTACGTTTTGTTTAAATGAACCTATGACCTATGAACCAGTATTAAATTCATTTATTATTTGGGAGTATATCTATAATTTATAAATTTTCAATAGATCAATGGGTTTTAGATACGCTATTCCTTTGAAAGAAAAAAACCCCAGCCAGAATAAATTACTTCTATACACTCAAAATTTTAAAATGACAAAATTGAAAGTTCTTTGATTACGAAGAGTTGTAAGCAACGATCCTACCAATAACACCTGATATTGATTTCAAATTATTATCAATTGTTAAAATTGGCTCAGCAACGAAATCTTTGATAAATATTGATAAAACCAAATAATTGGGTTTTGAAATAAATTGGAAAAATTTGTGATGTTGTGTTCTTTGTAATGTATTTTTCAGTGTTTGAATTCATCTTTATTATGAATTAAAACCATGTTTGCATTGAGATTATATTAAAACACTGATAATTATACATGCTTTCTTTTTTTTAGTATATGACAATGATGAAGCACCTAATACGAACCTGCCCTTTGCTAAAGGTCCGCCAAAAAGTGCTAAGAATTCTTTATCAAGTAAATAACACATTAGTTTAATAAAGAATTTTTATGTGCTCTAAAATACTGGTAACTTTTACATTACTGTTACTGTCGAATAGAACCTTATGTACATTTGCAGCTCAGTTCTGCTGCTACTTTGACTAAGAAAAACAATGGCTTGTGTGAAAAGCGTTTACCGTGGAATCATAATTGTTCGTGAGAGAGCAATGTTCGTGGATTTTGTGGGTAACGTAGCCTACGAATTTACATCCCCACGAACCTATACACAAACATTTGTTTAATAATTAATAAAATTATCCTGATTACACTACCAACGGAATTACGTCCCCATGAACCAGGAAAATGTTGGCTACCCACGAACATTGACCCCCACGAATAAAAGTGATTCAACAGTATTAAAAATGCCCGATGAAGTTATAATGAATATGAACATGAAAATTTTTGACAGCATATATTCAGTGAATTCATTTTTCTTATCAAACAAAAGCATTGCATCTTTATTTCTTTAAAATTAATGGTAAAATTATTTAAATATATCCCTATGCGTATATGATACTTTCGGAAGCATATAAGTGCGACATATGCACTTCACATTTCTTAAAATTTTCTACGCTTGAATCTGTAAAATTTACACTTTAATCTGTAAAATTTACATATTAAAGTGTAAAATTCACATTTTTTAATCTGTAAAATTCACACTTTAATCTGTAAAATTCACACTTCAATCTGTAAAATTCACACTTCAAACACATTTTTTTAATCTGTAAATTTCACACTTTAATCTGTAAAATTCACACTTCAATCTGTAAAATTAACACTTCAATCTGTAAAATTCACACTTCAATCTGTAAAATTCACACTTCAATCACATTTTTTTAATCTGTAAAATTCAAAATTTAAATCTGTAAAATTCACACTTCAATCTGTAAAATTCACACTTCAATCTGTAATGATTAAAGTGTAAATTTTACACTTTAAAGTGTGAATTTAACAGATTTAAGTGTAAATTTTACAGATTAAAGTGCAAAATTTACAGATTAAAGTGTGAATCTAACACTTTATTCTGTACATTTGACAGATTAAAGTGTACAATTTTTCACTTTAAAGTGTAAATTTTACAGATTAAGTGTGATTTTTATGGCGTCGAGCAAAGCTCGAAAGCCATCTAGGGATCGTACGGCCGGAAGTTGCCAATTCTAAGGAGCCAAACAACTCAAATGAGTGCAGTTTTCTTATGTGTTCGAAGAAAAAAAGATGACATACTTCCATTTTGAGCAGAACTGTACGTCAACAAAACAAGTTTGCAGATACAAAAATTGTTGAGGTCTTTGATAATGTTAATATTTTATTGTAAACAATATGTCTGTGTTTCGGCGGATGAATACACTTTTACCGAAGAACATGCGATAGTTAGGCCTACATACTCAATTTGTTTTTGAAACATACCTGCCTGCAAAACAGATTATTTTGTTTCCAAATCGAATGTTAACAATGCACAGATGTTGATCTTTTAGAAACAAAACTTCCTACAATGGTGATATATCTACACCAAAAGTAATTCTAAACCCTCTACTTTCACTTCGTAAACAACAGGAATGGGTGCTTTCTTATTTCTACCCCTGTTCTTTTCGGCCCGCGTCATTTGGACCCATGTGAATTTTAAATCAAATTGATAATAAGAAACAGGGTGTTTATCAGCAGTATACAATATAAAGAATTAAATACAATACTTTTGATATACAAATATATTCTATTTGAATAGAGAAAAAATATCTGAAAAAATTTTAACTTCTAAGATATTTTTAACTAGCATTTAAATTTTTTTAAGAATTAGGTGAGTCAAATTGTAATGAATTGTAATTTAATGAAACATGAGATAAAAAACATAATTTTTATTTATTTGAAAGTAGTCAACTAATGTATTTGTCTTTATATTTGTTTTAATAGTAAGTATAATTGATACCAATTTTCTAAATGAAGGGTCAATAACAAAATTAGAATGATATCTGAAAAAAAAAATCATACTTCATTTTGAGTTTTCCGTATTAAGTTGACTGCATAAAATCCATATAAAATATCTGTTTTATTAAAATTGATCATCCGACTCAATTTTTATAAACATTAATCTCCAGCAAAACAATAAGAAAAGTTGATCTCAAGTACAATCATATAAGATCATACTTTGTTTAAAGGATTTTTTTTAATCTATAGTACCTAAATGTATGTGTGATCAATGAAGGAGAACCATAAACAACACAAATAAAAAAAAATATATGCATTTTTGTTAGGGGAGGGGTTTATTTTGAATTTAAAAATAATATTCAGGTTTTTACTCTTCAAATTAATGTTAACTCGACGCCATTGTGGCCCTTCAGGCCTTTGATTACACTTTAAAGTGTGAATTTTACAGATTAAATATGATTTTTACAGATTAAAGTGTGAATTTCACACTTTAAAGTATGAATTAAACAGATTAAGGTGTGAATTTTTCAGATTAAAGTTTGAATTTTACACTTTCAAATGTGAATTTTACACTTTCAAATGTGAATTTTACACTTTCAAATGTGAATTTTACAGATTTAAGGTGTAACATTTACAGATTTAAGCGTAAATTTTACAGATTAAAATGTGAATCTAACACTTTAAAGTGTAAAATTTACAGATTTAAGTGTGAAATTTACAGATTAAAGTGTTTTCAGATTAAAATGTAAAATTTACAGACTGAAATGTAAAATTTACAGATTAATATGTAAATTTTACAGATTTAAGTGTGCATTTTACACTTTAAAGTGTGAATTTTACAGATTGAAGTGTGAATTGTGCAGATTAAAGTGCAAAATTTACAGATTAAAGTGTGAATTTAACACTTTATTCTGTACATTTTACAGATTAAAGTTTGAATTTTACACTTTAAAGTGTACATTTTACAGATTAGAGTGTAGAAAATAATAAAATATGAAGTGTATATGTGGCACTTAATCGCTTCCGTAGATACTTTTATTTTATGCGTAATAAATGCATCCAATTTCATCACATTTTTCTAGCTCCACCATTCTTGTGCAACACCTGCGGGAGAGGCTTTCAATCAAGACAGGGGTTAATTGACCATTTTGGAATAAAGCATGGTGCTCCGAAATTTCAATGTGTTACGTGTTCCAAAGGGTTCTCCACCAAAATGCATTATACTTCACACATGCAGAATCATTTGAATGTAAGAAATTCCGCTGTACTGAATTTTATAAAACTACTTTTTCTTTTGACTTGACATGCATGTACCATTCAATCGCAAAAGTCTGGATATATAGATATATTTTTTATACTTACAATGAATTTATATAAGATTCATTGAATAATAAATAAAAATAATAAATAATATTCTTATTTGTTTTAGGAAAAGATGTATACATGTGAACAATGCGGCTCAGGTTTTGTACATAAGAAGGATCTGGTGAACCATATCACTGCCAAGCATGATCTGAAAAAGTTATCTTGCACATACTGTAGCAAGTCGTTTTCCTATGGCAGAGCATTGAAACGACATATTCGTGGTGTACATGAGAAACAAGTTTTTGTATGCCAATATTGTTCAAAAAGATTTGGTTACTATGACAATTTAAAGAGACACGTGAAAACTATTCATAAACAATAGGAGTCTGAATCTCTTGCAATATTATTTTGTTAAAATAAGTTGTGTTAATGAAAAAAAAAATTCATCGTTCTTTATTGATCATGTATCTTTTGGATATCATCTCTTTCTAAAACTGATGATTAAGTATAAATTATTTTAAGCGTTTTGAACGAGTTATACAATTCATTTCCAAAAGATAATTTCATAAGGATGGAGTATATGATAAATACATGTGTATCATCGGTAAAGTAGCTATAATTAAAGATCCAAATGATTGTAATTATGATTTGATGGCATAATGCATACATAAATGATTGACTTCATAATTAAAGCTTATGACCATGCAAGGGACATATTCTTTTAATGATAAGGTCGTTTTTTTCTTGTTTTTAGAATTTTGTAAATAGGGTGGGATCTTAAATAAATATCCATTGTGAAACTCTACATAATGTTGGAAGTACATATATGCAGAGTTAACGTGTTCTGTAGATGGTTCAGTTACGACATGACCGGAGTCCATTAGCTTCCTTAAAGATTTAAATGACCAATCCATAACGTGATTTAAAAGCATGCATAGTTCGTTATTTAGTTTTGTGAAAACTCTTGTGTCGTAAACATTTCGAAGAAGTATATGCTTAATTTCAATTTTTAAAACCCCCCAAAAAGGCGTCTTTCCCTATTCCTCAGGATGAAAAGGAACATTTTTATGTGGTTATTGACATTAATTGCTTGTAAATTTGGTAAGTTACATAGATTCTATATCAAGTTTAAATTTTTTTTGTTAAACAATAAATCCTAAAAAATAAATATCGCTTTAATTAACCTATAACTGTTTTGGATACTAGTAACCATACTCTGTTCATCGTCCGCGTTAAAAAATATAATATATAAAAACACATGAATATATCCGTTTTTGCATTACGATGTGCATGCTTAAATACGAGGGTTGTCCCAAAATAGCGAAGACAGAACACATAACTTTAACTCTATCCACTGCAATTTCATTAGATATCTATGTTTTGTTCAACGACCCTTTGGCTAACAATACTGAAAATTTAAATTTCTTGAGAAAATAAATAATTAGTAACACAAGGTTTTGCCAGGCGGCGCAATGTGCGACGTCAAACATTGCAAGTCCTTACGTTGTAGCTGAACCCCCCATCTATCCGTCGGGGTTTCTTTTTTTCACTTTTTGTCATCATACTCGTCCGAATATTTTCAATGCTGTTAGACTTCTAATTCAGAAAAATGCATTTCTAACCAATTTTGTTAGTTTTAATTATTTACTTTAAAAGCCGCTTAAGATTTGTTTCAATGTCTTAGGAAATTGTATCAGTTACCACTGCGCCGCCTTAAACGCTGACGTCGTCATTTTATTACGAGTTAGCACTTCAATTTGTCACAACACGCGCTGTAAAATCTTTAAAAGTTTTGCCATAACCAAAACATTTTCTGGGTAAATAATATAATTATTAACAAATTTAAATGTATTTTTAATTTAATTTTTTTTTATTCGGAATGTACTTTTCCTCGCAATTTTCATATTATTTTGTTGATTTGAACTTTTCGTTTTTGACATTGCACCGTATGTCGAATTTATGATGTAGCATGCTTTCATTTCACTAATTTAATCTAAAATATAATTGATTGTAAAACATAATTTGAATGCAAATTGTTGAAACCTTTCGTGGCAAAAGTTTCATCTTCCTGTGTCTTCGATTAACTGAATAACGCCACTTGTCTTCGCTATTTTGGTACAACCCTCGTATACACTTTTAAAAATTAATTCTTGTCTTTAAATCTGATTTTTAAATAAAAATATGATACATAAATACATTTCAAAAACTTTGTTGTTTTTTTTTTCTTTGTTGCTAAAATGTCTTTAAGGATGTTGTTTACTCAAGTTCAATGTCATGAGTAAAATTTGTTCTAAACACAAAAAGAATAAATGAAATGAATTATTATTGACATAAATTTCAATAGTTTTACTATTTAATGGAATTAGGCGCAATTAAAAATGGACGTGTAGCAGAACAGAGGAAATTCGGACTAACTTTTCAGATTTTGTTTTCGGCAAAAAGATTTTTGGCAGTACTATAAGATTAAAAATTAAGATTTTATTTGTTAGGTAATATAATTTTTCATATTTTTTGTTGGACTTATCTCATTAATGCATTAAGATAATCGTATGGCACCCAATGCAAAAATATTGAAAAATGTTTAAAATGATAAAAAACAACATATCTCAAAATGTTGATAATGACCTCAAATATATTGTATGCCAGTTGAATAAGGTCAATATGAGTAGTTTAATATTTTAAGTGTTTAATTATTTTCATCATTCAATTTTTTTTATATAGAAACAAAATTGGGTAGGGATTTGAAAACTGATAGAGGAAATTCGGACTGGAATATTTTACAAAATTGTTACTTAATACTAAATGGTTTGTATCTATTTAGTGCCACTACCACTCATTAACAGTATTTCATTTTTTAAAGAGTTTAATTTTTTGTGATATTTTCACAATTAAGAAAATCTTAATCGTAGTGTAAAGTTTCAGGAGTTTTTCGTAATTTTTTAAAACATTTTCAATGACTATCAACTCAAAAAGTAGGTCATTGACCTACTTTCGTGAATGTAAAAAATAACATTACAATAAAAGGTCTATAACATACAATAGATGGTTCTTCATTATCACCAGTGGATTTTTTTTCAATCTGAGTAAATGCCATCCTTAAATAAATTATTAGAGTAAATTGGATTTGACAAAATATTATTTTATATTTTAAATATTTTTGTAAACTTGTAGCCCATAATAAAACTTACACCTTCTCGAAGAGCTTGCTAAATAGCGATGTGGTGCCGATTTCGGGTCTGAATGTTCAAAAACAAGTGTTAACGCAACTAGAATGTGCTAGATTGTGTGGGCAAGAAGTGGCCTGTCAAACCTTCTTCTACAAGCCACTGAGCGGAGTGTGTTCATTGTACAATCACCCCCTCCTTGAGCATACACCTGTCATCTTTGAGGAAGGTGTGGAAATCTATATGATGAAAGGTTTGTTGCTTGTTCAAAAATTTTTTTTATCAATTTTTTCTTGAAATAAATAAATAATCTTTAGAAACATTGATAAATCTTATTAAATGCAACTTATTTATTAGAGCCTCGCAGTTTTTCGAACTCAAGAAAATCATAAATTGGCAATCAAAATACGAGGAATTTATTTTTACCTTATTTTATATTATTACATAACCTTTGATTACAAGTTTATATAGTTTTAACTTGTTTAAGGAGGTTGGCACCTGAAATAATTGTAATGTCAATCATCCGAAAACCACTTGGATATAAGGATGGGGACTTATAATTTTCATTTATTTTATTTGTGACCCATGTCACATGCCATTTTTTGGAAATATAGGGCCCCAAACAGAAATGATAATTTTCCTGAAATTTTCGCTAAAATTTGACATAGAAATTGATAATTTGAAGAAATCAAACAAATATTTATAGTTTAAACTATTATTTAGTTATGATTTTAATACAGTATGAAGTTGAACACATGTAGTGACTATAAAAGTAAAATCTAAGTCAAAGTTTAAAAATTCTTGCTTTACTGGTGGCTTCAAAAGCCAGTACATAATGAACACAACAGATGTTACAAAATTTTGGAGTAATCAAATTATAACGCAAATAAAAAAAATTATAGTAATGTCATCTTTCAAAAACTTTGCATACAAATAGACATACATTTAATGTCTCATTTAAAAGAAAAACAAGTAGGGGTCACATCTCAAAAATTTGAGATATAGCATGAAATAAGCTAATTTTAGGCCAAAATTGGAGTTAATTTTTTCTTAACTTCTATGAAATATAAGCTAAATATGCCAATATATATCGATAGTAATATTAAAATATTGTTTAAATATGTTTTTAGAACATCATGAATATATCGTAATACACAAACTATCTAGAAGTTTGGTCTGCGCTGAAAATTAGGAAGCTAAAGCAACAGTACTATAAAACTAGTGAGTTATGAAAAATGTTCATTTTCTTCTTGAAAACCTTCCGCCACAAAATATAGTCCCTTACTAAACTCGGCAAAACTGTATTTTTTTAAAAACAATTTTATTCAATATAGTTTATTTGGCATTGTAAAACATAAATATACTACTAGAATTGATATGTGATGCAGAATTTCAGACTATAGGTGACCCAAAATGGCTACCCAAAACCTAAGGAGCGAACCTCTTTAAATAGCAAAGCCTGTCTCCATGGTATTTGAATATCCATGAGGGTAGAAATTCAAATTATACATTTGTCACTGTATATGGATATTGATTAAAGGATTGAAAAAAAAGTTATCAAATCAGTAATAACGAAGAAATTGCATAATGATTTTCTGTCAGTAAACAAAATTTATAGTGCGAAGTTACACCGACATGACTGTTTATCATTTTCATTAACTATTTTTAATGATTGCTTGCATTTTTTGAATATGAGAATTTGTTTATAATTTCAGAACACTGTATCAACATTTCAGGATTAATTAACAATTATTAGTACGATGGTTGTGTGTATAATGTCAAATAATAATAAGAAACATTCAAAGTCGACGTCGTGTCGTGGTGTTTGGATTTTAAACCATATTTATATTTTTGTCGATAATTTTAAGGTAGGCGCTGACCACTAAGCTCATTAATACCTTCATGTTCGATATTTGACAATTAAAAAATAATTTTGTATTGTAGTTCTTGGTACATTAATATTTATATTCATCGCATTGATTTTATGATTTAAGTGTATAAATATTTGAAATACTAATGAATTCTTAAATGTTATTCCTAATTAGTTTCCTACGATGTGCTAATTAGTTTCTTTTATTTCCAATGTATTTCAGGTTGTCGATTTCCTGATTTTACAATGTATAGAGAAGGTGATATATGCATTAGTATTTTCTCTGCGGAAAATATGACATCATTGTATGCCAGCACAACTTGTAAACACCGAGGCGGAGAACTTGTATCATTAGACACTGACGGAAAGATACAGTTTTTAAAAACATACTTGCTCCAGTACTGTGAGTTTTTCATGTTTTTTTTAAAGAAAGAAAATAAAAATGTAAACGGATAGAACACACACGCAAGTGGTTACCAGGTTGTGTTTTCTTTGCATTGTAGTTAAATGGACAACACCAGTCTTGATTGGACTCGACAATTCGGATGGTTGGAAATGGTCCAACAATGTATCTTTGATATACAGTTCTCTCTTGCAATATCAGCTCAACAGTTATGATGCCCAAATGCACCCATGTCCCGACAACTACTGCGGAGTTCTTAGAATCTCTCCCACAGAATCACTTTTGTTTGATCAGTGCTGTAGTAACATAAGACCTCTCTCGGTGTGCTCGATGTCCACAACACTGTAAACTAAACGTGTTAGAGGATTGAAAAGTTTTACATCTGTACCGATTTATTTTGTTAATTTACTATCAGGTTAACGTCTTAAGCATGATTCAAAACTTAATGAACATTTGCTATTGTTGATTATATGATATTACTTTTGCATGAAACGATAGATGAATTTTCTCCATTTGAACATATATCGATATTGTCTTTTGTAGTAAAAAAGTATACAGCTAATAACCAATGCAAATTTTTTTATTCGTATGTGCATGCATCTATTTTTTTAGTAATATCGGCAGTGATTTCGTCGTGAAATGTTTTCATCTAATATGAAACACTTTAAGAATTACACAATGTCACTCGCATTATTCATTGATTTATGTACATATCTGTTCTTGTGTTCAAATAAATCAGTTTCGATTAGCATTGATTTTGAAGATCCTTATTTTGTTAACATTTCAATTTAACAGAATGATGTAACTACACAAGTACCATAGTATAGAATAACAACTCAATGTGTGACACTTCATTTTCCAATAATATTGTTATATTTTTGTAACTGAGCGAAAATCTTTTAATTTGTGCGTTGAGACTTGTTGTAAATGGATCTTCTGTGTGTCTTTAGCTGAAAATTTGTGAACTATTTCTTATGTCATCCAGTGTAACATTTTAATATATTTTCTTTATCGTAATAAGGTGTAACAATATTTTTGTTTTGATCGATTTTCGACAACTATCATATTGACTGCCGAAACTTAATGGATTAATGTATAATTTTATTGATCAAATAGTTGCGTTAATTTAAGAAAAATTTAGCATTGTACTGATAATGATGATTACACAACAGAATATTTCCATTAAATGCATATTAACGGAGTAAGGGTTTTGACGGGCCTCTACAATAATTTGCTCATCTTATCCGAAGTTCGAAGATAGCTTTTCTTATATCCTGTTGCCCATCGTCTGTCCGTAAACTTTTGTAAACTTCCGTTAACGTCTGTAAGCTTTTCTCATTTTTATTTCATTTCAAAATGTAAAAATAAAAGGCGAGATTTTTCAAAAGTGTGAAATGGTGCAGTAAAAAAAGGGCGTGTGTCTTTAAATATCTTCATAAGAACCATTGCACCAGAAATGCTAATATTTACACCAAAACTTGTATAAATATTGAAGAATCTAAATTGTTAATTGACCCCCAGACTTTTTAAATACATCAACATAAGAACACCGTTCACGACTGCCAAAAACAACTTGATAAAATTTAAGCTTTCATGAACTCAAATTTTTGAATGTTCTTCCTGTAAACACCGGTATGTTATTGTTCAAGGTTAGAAAAGTAGGTCCTGATATAGATCGGATACTTTAAATTTTATTGGTGTAAATTTTCAGAGATTTTCAAGTTCAACAATCCATTATTTTTTAATCATTTTTATAGAATCTGATATGTTAACTTAAATTTGTAAACAGTTAACTAATATCACCAATTGAAGTAGCTTAATTTATCAAATGCAGATATAAACACAATAGCATTTTTCGCGCTATGAAAACAAAGGCATAATACCTGTGTAGGTATGCAAACATACATGCCTATATAGGTAAAATAATTGTGAATATAAGTGACAGACCCTGTACGCGTTATCTTTTTATTTTTACACGTAGAATTCAAATCTTAAGCTACATTTTTCTACTGGAACTTACTTTTGGATTCACAACATTGTATGATTTATTTACTGTGCCCATTTTCAAAGTGAAAATAACAATTAATTTTAAAGTCACGAAACATCTTAAAAAACACAACCAATTCAAGAATAAAACATCAGAAATATTCGAAGTTATTTCTTCTCTGTATCCTCTCAAATTCTTTCAGATTTCCAACCATTCTTTTTCTATTTTAAATTTCAATCTGATAAAAATATAAGATTATAAATAATATCGACATGAGATTATAATACGCTGTATATATTGATAGCCAGCAGTAAACGGTGGGAGTCATTGATCCTAGTAGAACCACAACATAATAAAACACTTACATGTAACAAAGGAACATATCTACTTTCTGCATCCATGTTTTATTATTGGTGATTAATGATCCATGACAGCCTTTCCTTGATTTAAAAGGCTTCATACCATATAACTCTGCAAGCAAACCAATGAGCTTGAAGTCTGACATAGTTGTTGCTGGAATTGTTGAAAACAGTTTATTATGTTTGACTTTCATTAGGAAAATGACCTGCTTAATTTTGTGGCATTCAGAAGTTGGAGTTCTATTCGCTTTTCGCTATTCACTATTCGAATAGCGAATAGAATTCTCTGGTCGGTTCGCTATTCAAATTACCGTAAACATGCTAATAAACGTAAATTCAAAATTCCACATAAACTTTCCCTTTTCAATGTTAAGAAACAGTTATATATTAAAAATCATATCTTGCTGACCAGACCTGAACATTGACATAATTAGCTAGCCTGGCGAAAAGGTAAGAAATTCATCAAATTCTATTGCAATGGGGATATCTTTCAAGGGGCTGGCTAACCCCCTGTATCCCATATTTGGGCCTTCATATTTGGTGAGGATGAGGCCCCGGGAATGTCCAGTCGAACTTCAAAAGGAATTAGGTTAACACGGCCATTAACATGCTTAGCAAGCCTGGCGAAAATAGGAAATTTCGTATAATACAGTTATAGTGGGATATCTTTCGAGGGGGTGGCTTACCCCCTGTATCCCATATTTGGGCTTTCATATTTGGTGAGGATGGGGCCCCGGGAATGTCCAGTCGACCCTCAAAAGGAATTGGGTTTACACGGCCATTAACAGGCTTAGCTAGCCTGGCGAAAATAGGAAATCTCGTATAATACAGTTATAGTGGGATATCTTTCCAGGGGCTGGTTCACCCCCTGTATCCCATATTTGGGCCTTAATATTTGGTGAGGATGAGACCCCGGGAATGCCCAGTCGACCCTCAAAAGTAATTGGGTTTACACGGCCATGAACTGGCTTACTTAGCCTGGCGAAAATACGAAATTTCGTATAATACAGTTATAATGCGATATCTTTCAAGAGGCTGGCTTACCCCCTGTATCCCATATTTGGGCCTTCATATTTGGTGAGAATGGAGCCCTGGGAATGTCCAGTCGACCCTCAAAAGGAATTGGGTTTACACGGCCATTAACAGGCTTAGCTATCCTGGCAAAAATTGGAAATCTGGTATAATACAGTTATAATGGGATATCTTTCAAGGGGCTGGCTAACACCCTGTATCCCATATTTGGGCCTTCATACTTGGTGAGGATGGGGCTCCGGGAAAGCCCAGTCGACCCTTAGAAGGAATTGGGTTTATACGACCATTAACAGGCTTAGCTAGCCTGGCGAAAATAGAAAATTTCGTATAATACAGTTATAATGGGATATCTTTCAAGGGCTGGTTACCCCCTGTATCCCATATTTGGGCCTTCATTTTTGGTGAGGATGAGGCCCCTGGAATGCCAAGTCGACCCTCAAAAGGAATTGGGTTTACACGGCCATTAACAGGCTTAGCTAGCCTGCCGAAAATAGGAAATTTCGTATAATACAGTTATAATGGGATATCTTTCAAGGGCTGGCTAATACCCTGTATCCCATATTTGGGCCTTCATGTTTGGTGACGATGGGGCCCCGGGAATGCCCAGTCGACCCTCAAAAGGAATTGGGTTTACACGGCTATGAACAGGCTTAGCTAGCCTGGCGAATATAAGAAATTTTGAATAATACAGTTATAATGGGATATCTTTCGAGGGGCTGGCTAACCCCCTGCTTCCCATATTTGGGCCTTAATATTTGGTGAGGATGAGACCCCGGGAATGCCCAGTCGACCCTCAAAAGTAATTGGGTTTACACGGCCATGAACTGGCTTACTTAGCCTGGCGAAAATACGAAATTTCGTATAATACAGTTATAATGCGATATCTTTCAAGAGGCTGGCTTACCCCCTGTATCCCATATTTGGGCCTTCATATTTGGTGAGAATGGAGCCCTGGGAATGTCCAGTCGACCCTCAAAAGGAATTGGGTTTACACGGCCATTAACAGGCTTAGCTAGCCTAGCAAAAATAGGAAATCTCGTATAATACAGTTATAATGGGATATCTTTCAAGGGGCTGGCTAACACCCTGTATCCCATATTTGGGCCTTCATACTTGGTGAGGATGGGGCTCCGCAAAAGCCCAGTCGACCCTTAGAAGGAATTGGGTTTATACGACCATTAACAGGCTTAGCTAGCCTGCCGAAAATAGAAAATTTCGTATAATACAGTTATAATGGGATATCTTTCAAGGGCTGGCTACCCCTGTATCCCATATTTGGGCCTTCATTTTTGGTGACGATGGGGCCCTGGGAATGCCCAGTCGACCCTCAAAAGGAATTGGGTTTACACGGCTATGAACAGGCTTAGCTAGCCTGGCGAATATAAGAAATTTTGAATAATACAGTTATAATGGGATATCTTTCGAGGGGCTGGCTAACCCCCTGCTTCCCATATTCGGGCCTTCATATTTGGTGAAGATGGGGCCCCGGGAATGTCCAGTCGACCCACAAAAGGAATTGGGTTTACACGGCTATGAACAGGCTTACCTAGCCTGGCGAAAATAGGAAATCCCGTATAATACAGTTATAATGGGATATCTTTCAAGGGGCTGGCTAACACCCTGTATCCCATATTTGGGCCTTCATATTTGGTGAGAATGGGGCCCCGGGAATGTACAGTCCACCCTCAAAAGAAATTGGGTTTACACAGCCATTAACAGGCTTAGCTAGCCTGGCGAAAATACGAAATTTCGTATAATACAGTTATAGTGGCATATCTTTCAAGGGGCTGGCTAACACCCTGTATCCCATATTTGGGCCTTCATTTTTAGTAATGATGGAGCCCCGGGAATGTCCAGTCGACCCTCAAAAGGAATTGGGTTTACACGGCCATTAACAGGCTTAGCTAGCCTGGCGAAAATACGAAATTTCGTATAATACAGTAATAATGGGATATCTTTCAAGGGGCTGGTTAACACCGTGTATCCCATATTTGGGCCTTCATATTTGGTGAGGATGGGGCTCCAAGAAAGCCGAGTCGACCCTCAAAAGAAATTGGGTTTACACGGCCATTAACAGGCTTAGCTAGCCTGGCGAAAGTACGAAATTTTGAATAATACAGTTATAATGGGATATTTTTCGAGGGGCTGGCTAACCCCCTGTATCCCATATTTGGGCCTTCATATTTTATGAGGATGGGGCCCGGGAAATTCCCAGTCGACCCTCAAAAGGAATTGGGTTTACACGGCCATTAACAGGCTTAGCTAGCCTTGCGAAAATACGAAATTTCGTATAATACAGTTATAATGGAATAACTTTTAAGGGGCTGGCTAACACCCTGTATCCCATATTTGGGCCTTCATATTTGGTGTGGTTGGGGCCCCAGGAATGTCCAGTCGACCCTCAAAAGGAATTGGGTTTACACGGCCATTAACAGGCTTAGCTAGCCTTGCGAAAATAGGAAATTTCGTTTAATACAGTTATAATGGTATATCTTTCAAGGGACTGGCTAACACCCTGTATCCCATATTTGGGGCTTCATATTTTGAGATGATGGGGCTCCAAAAAAGCCCAGTCGAACCTGAAAAGGAATTGGGTTTACACGGCCATTAACAGGCTTAACTAGCCTGGCGAAAATAGGAAATCTCGTATAATACAGTTATAGTGGGATATCTTTCGAGGGGCTGGCCAACCCCCTGTATCCCATATTTGGGCCTTCATATATGGTGAGGATGAGGCCCCCGGAATGTTCAGTCGACTTTCAAAAGGAATTGGGTTTACACGGCCATTAACAGGCTAAGCTAGCCTGGCGAAAATAGGAAATTTCGTATAATACAGTTATAGTGGCATATCTTTCGAGGGGCTGGCTTAACCCCTGAATCCCATATTTGGGCCTTCATATTTAGTGAGAATGGGGCCCTGGGAATGTCCAGTCGACCCTCAAAAGGAATTGGGTTTACACGGCCATTAACAGGCTGAGCTAGCCTGGCGAAAATACGAAATTTCGTATAATACAGTTGTAATGGGATATCTTTCAAGGGGCTGGCTAACACCTTGTATCCCATATTTGGGCCTTCATTTTTGATGAGGATGGGGCCGTGGGATGCCCAGTAGACCCTCAAAAGGAATTGGGTTTACACGACCATTAACAGGCTTAGCTAGCCTGGCGAAAATACGAAATTTCGTATAATACAGTTATAGTGGCATATCTTTCAAGGGGCTGGCTAACACCCTGTATCCCATATTTGGGCCTTCATATTTGGTATGGATGGGGCCCCGGGAATGTCCAGTCGACCCTCAAAAGGAATTGGGTTTACACGGCCATTAACAGGCTTAGCTAGCCTGGCGAAAATACGAAATTTCGTATAATAAAGTAATAATGGGATATCTTTCAAGGGGCTGGCTAACACCGTGTATCCCATATTTGGGCCTTCATATTTGGTGAGGATGGGGCTCCAAGAAAGCCCAGTCGACCCTCAAAAGAAATTGGGTTTACACGGCCATTAACAGGCTTACCTAGCCTGGCGAAAATATGAAATTTTGAATAATACAGTTATAATGGGATATCTTTCGAGGGGCTGGCTAACCCCCTGTATCCCATATTTGGGCCTTCATATTTTATGAGGATGGGGCCCGGGGAATGCCCAGTCGACCCTCAAAAGGAATTGGGTTTACACGGCCATTAACAGGCTTAACTAGCCTGGCGAAAATACGAAATTTCGTATAATACAGTTATAATGGGATAACTTTCAAGGGGCTGGCTAACACCCTATATCCCATATTTGGGCCTTCATTTTTTGTGTGGATGGGGCCCCGGGAATGTCCAGTCGACCCTCAAAAGGAATTGGGTTTACACGGCCATTAACAGGCTTAACTAGCCTGGCGAAAATAGGAAATTTCGTATAATACAGTTATAGTGGGATATCTTTCGAGGGGCTGGCTAACACCCTGTATCCCATATTTGGGCCTTCATATTTAGTGAGGATAAGGCCCCCGGAATGTCCAGTCGACTTTCAAAAGGAATTGGGTTTACACGGCCATTAACAGGCTAAGCTAGCCTGGCGAAAATAGGAAATTTCGTATAATACAGTTATAGTGGCATATCTTTCTAAGGGGCTGGCTTACCCCCTGTATACCATATTTGGGCCTTCATATTTAGTGAGAATGGGGCCCCGGGAATTTTCAATTGGACCCTCAAAAGAAATTGGGTTTACACGGCCATTAACAGGCTTAGCTAGCCTGGCGAAAATACGAAATTTCGTATAATACAGTTATAATGGGATATCTTTCAAGAGGCTGGCTAACACCTTGTATCCCATATTTGGGCCTTCATATTTCTTGAGGATGGGGCATCGGGAAAGCCCAGTCGACTCTTAAAAGGAATTAGATTTACACGGCCATTAACAGGCTTAGCTAGCCTGGCGAAAATAGGAAATTTCGTATAATACAGTTATAATGGGATATCTTTCTAAGGGGCTGGCTTACCCCCTGTATACCATATTTGGGCCTTCATTTTTAGTGAGGATGGGGCCCATGGAATGCCGAGTCGACCCTCAAAAGAAATTGGGTTTACACGGCCATTAACAGGCTTAGCTAGCCTGGCGAAAATTGGAAATTTCGTATAATACAGTTATAATGGGATATCTTTCAAGGGCTGGCTAATACCCTTTATCCCATATTTGGGCCTTCATGTTTGGTGAGGATTGGGCCCCGGGAATGCCCAGTCGACCCTCAAAAGGAATTGGGTTTACACGGCCATGAACAGGCTTAGCTAGCCTGGCGAATAAATGAAATTTTGAATAATACAGTTATAATGGGATATCTTTCGAGGGCTGGCTAACCCCCTGTATCCCATATTTGGGCCTTCATATTTAGTGAGGGTGGGGCCCAGGAATGTCCAGTCGACCCACAATAGGAATTGGGTTTACACGGCCATTAACAGGCTTACCTAGCCTGGCGAAAATAGGAAATTTCGTATAATACAGTTATAATAGGATATCTTTCGAGGGGCTGGCTTACCCCCTGTATCCCATATTTGGGCCTTCATTTTTTATGAGGATGGGGCCCGGGGAATGCCCAGTCGACCCTTAAAAGGAATTGGGTTTACACGGCCATTAACAGGCTTAGCTAGCCTAGCGAAAATAGGAAATTTCGTATAATACAGTTATAATGGGATATCTTTCAAGGGGCTGGCTAACACCGTGTATCCCATATTTGGGCCTTCATATTTGGTGAGGATGGGGCTCCAAGAAAGCCCAGTAGACCCTCAAAAGAAATTGGGTTTACACGGCCATTAACAGGCTTAGCTAGCCTGGCGAAAATACGAAATCTCGTATAATACAGTTATAGTGGGATATCTTTCGAGGGCCTGGCTAACCCCCTGTATCCCATATTTGGGCCTTCATATTTGGTGAGGATGGGGCTCCAAAACAGCCCAGTCGACCCTCAAAAGGAATTGGGTTTACACGGCCGTTAACAGGCTTACCTAGCCTGGCGAAATTAGGAAATTTCGTACAATACAGTTATAATGGGATATCTTTCGAGGGGCTAGCTAACCCCCTGTATCCCATATTTGGGCCTTCATACTTGGTGAGGATGGGGCCCTGGAAATGTCCAGTCGACCCTTAAAAGGAATTGGGTTTACACGGACATTAACAGGCTTAGTTAGCCTGGCGAAAATTGGAAATTTCGTATAATACAGTTATAGTGGCATATCTTTCAAGGGGCTGGCTAACCCCCTGTATCTCATATTTGGCCTTCATATTTGGTGAGGATGGGGCCCCGAGTATGTCCAGTCGACCCTCAAAAGGAATTGGGTTTACACGACCATTTACAGGCCAAGCTAGCCTGGCGAAAATAGTAAATTTCGTATAATACAGTTAAAATGGGGTTTCTTTCAAGGGGCTGGCTAACACCCTGCATCCCATATTTGGGCCTTCATATTTGGTGAGGATGGGGCTCCGGGAATTCCTAATCGACCCTCAAAAGGAATTGGGTTTACATTGCCATTAACAGGCAAAGGTAGCCTGGCGAAAATACGAAATTTCGTATAATACAGTTATAGTGGCATATCTTTCGAGGGGCTGGCTTACCCCCTGTATCCCATATTTGGGCCTTCATATTTGGTGAGGATGGGGCCCCGGGAATGCCCAGTCGACTTTTAAAAAGGCATTGGGTTTACACGGCCATTAACATGCTTACCTAGCCTGGCGAAAATAGGAAATTTCGTATTATACAGTTATAGTGGGATTTTTGTCAATGGGCTGGCTAACACCCTGTATCCCTATATAGGGGTCTTTATTTTTGGAGGGGGGTTAGGGCCCTTGAAATGTCCAGTCGAACCTCAAAAGGAATTGGGTTTACACGACCTCGAAGAGGCATAGCTAGCCTGGTGAACATAGTAATTTAGTATAATAAAGTTAAAATGGGAATATCATTGAAGGGGCTGGCTGTCCAGTCGACCCTGAAAAGGAATTTAGATTACACCTTATAGTCATAAATTTCATGTAAATGATTATAATCGGAATACTATATTAGGGAGTGACTTACATATTTATATTTTCTTATATCAAAGTGTGGTACTAGGTGAAATCAATTGACATTTAAGACGGAGTTATTATTGTGAATGTATAAGGACATTTATATAATACAGTTACCACACTATTTATCTTAACCCTTTTTAAATTAAATATTAAAAGTAAGCAGAGATGAATAATTTGAGGTATTACATGTAATAATATTTGTATGTAAATGTATGTTGTACGTTTTGATTTTTAGCTCACCTGAGCTGAAAGCTCAAGTGAGCTATTCTGATCACATTTTGTCTGTCGTAAGTTTGTCCGTCTCTCCGTCTGTCTGTAAACTTTTCACATTTTCAACATCTTCTCAAAAACCACAGGGCCAATTTAACCCAAACTTAGCACATACCATCCTTAGCCTAAGGGGATTCAAAGTTGTGAAAATTAAGGACCAAGCCCTCTTACAAGGGGAGATAATTAGGAATTAATGAAAATTTTCAAGAAATTTTCAAAAATCTTCTTCTCAAGAACCATTTGGCCAAGAAAGCTGAAACTTATGTGAAAGCATACTCAGGTAGTGTAAATTCAAAGTTGTGAAAATCATGACCCCCGGGGGTAGTGTGGGGCCAAAATGAGGGGGGGTCGACTTTTTACATAGAAATATATAGAGAAAATCTTTAAAAATCTTCTACTCAAGAATCATTTGGTCAGGAAAGCTGAAACTTATGTGGAAGCATCCACAGGTAGCGTATATTTAAAGTTGTGAAAATCATTACCCCCAGGCGTAGAGTGGGGCCCCAATTTGGGATTGAATTTCTACATAGGAATATATAGAGTAAATCCTTAAAATTCGTCTTCTCAGAAACTAATAAACCAGGAAAGCTGAAACTTGTTTGGAAGCATCCTCAGGTAGTGTAGATTCAAAGTTGTAAAAATCATGATTCCTGGGCGTAGAGTTGGGCCACAATGGTTGCGGAATTTTTACATAGGAATATAAAGAGTAAATCTTAAAAAATCTTCTTCGAAGAAACTAATCAGCCAGGTGATTATTTAATATTGTTTGGATTTTGGCTTCTGGATGATTCCTGGACGATTGGGTCTCACAAGGGGCTCAGAGTTTGATGTAGGTTTATAACCCATTTATAAACAATTGTTTAGAATCTTTTTGAGAGCTGCAATGCTCAACATGTGATATTACTATAAAAGCATCCTGTTAGAAAAGGGACTAATGATAATAAACATAAGAATGTCCAGTAAAAAAAATTGATTTTTATTTATACAGGATCTACATGTATTATACTACATTGTCCAGATAGTTTGTATTATGTCTCCATTAAGCTGATTTTATCATACCTATTGTTCCTCAGGTGAGCGATGTGGCCCATGGGCCTCTTGTTATAGTGTATAAAATCGATAACGAAACAAGAGGTTATGTAATATGATCTTTAATCGCTTGTACACGGTTGAACGAATATTTAAATCAATATGGGTCTTTGGTAGACTTGTGTTATCTATCAATACATATAACAGAGTTCACATGGTGTGCTATTTCATAACGATTCATATGCCATATGATGTATCATATATTATGTGAGTGTAATATAAAAATATGAAAACCCCCGGTGTGGCCACTTAATGTGTGTTGTGTCCTTGGACAAGGAACTTTATCTACATTTGTCTTAGTCCACAAAGATAAAAGTGGGTCCCGCCTCAGGCTGAAGTTAATCCGCGATAAACTGGTATCCCATATAGAGGGAGTCTATGATTTTCATCCGATTAGAATCACGGAAACCAGGAATAAAATAAAGACCCTCATTGGTCGGAGAAAGAATGAAAATATTATTAATAATACAAATACGTCCATGAAGTTTGTTAACATCTTTACAAATAATTAAATGCTTTGGTTGTGCTTTAATACCGCAGAATCGAGAGAAACTGTTTTTATTTAAGATATAATAAATCTGTAACTAATATATTTCTTTCCAAGTTGAAACTAACTATTTACTAATCAAATATATTCGATAATTAATTTCTCATCATGTAATATTATTCAAAATGTGTATGTATTTTGACATGTCTATATATTGGTGTTTATATCTAATTATACATACATGTTTTAAATACATATATATAAATAAACATGTATGCTAATGCTTTATGTCTGTAACCTTTCAATCATACAATCGCTTCCTCTTGTGGATATGTGTATTGTACATTATGAATGTGTATTGTAAAATCTTCCTGTTACCCCTATGAGGGTTGTGTATAATTAATAAATAATTTGAATTGAAATTCACAGCTTTAAAGAATAATTGAATCGAATTATTAAATTTTTATGATAGATTTTGAAGACTTGTTATAATTCATAAAAAAAGGAATTTGCTTATCAAGATATAGGATATTTCTGGCACCCACATTCAAAACTGTTTAACAGATGCTACTTCCCTGATATTCAATTTAGAACATGTGCAAACTAGGAATATATATAGCTAGGACAGCGCACCAGTGGTGACTCAAACGCTTCGGATTCGCAAGCTAGGTGATGGTAGTGGTTGTAGAAAAAATAACATCGAACGAAATTGATTTAAACCATGCCAATAGTGCAATATCAGTTAAAATCATGAAATAGATATTGGCACACCACATTTCGTTCTTTAAACGAAATGCTTTTGTATGTACAGCGGTGTGAAAAAGCCAAGAACCAAATGAAAAAAAAATATTTTAAGTTCTCACGAATTTGCTATATATGTTCGAACAAATAAATTAATTGATTTTAAAGACTAATTTAGAGTCTGTAGACTATCGGATCTGGCAATGATGTAGATTACGAGGAGGAGGGGGGGGGGGTGCAGTAATCAATCCACTCATTTCCTGGATTGTCTGTTTTCCTTTAAACGATAAATTATTATATGCAAATAAATGCATACATGTACTATTTTTTTATATTTATACGATATCTGACATATTTTACTGACAGAATATGTTTTCCAATATATGAGAATATAAGTTTTCCAAATCTATCACAATTTTTCAAGTCGATAAAGAGTGGGAGTATTTCTTCTGGCGTAGCGTGAATTTTTCTATCATAGTTACCAAAGAACAAACCTACGTTACCCTAGAATTGGCATCTCCAGAGAGAGAGAGAGAGTAAGAGAGAGAGACACAGAGAGAGAGAGAGAGAGAGAGAGACAGAGAGACAGAGAGACAGAGAGAGAGGGGGGTGCCTTCAAGATCAAGAAAAATTCACCCAAAAGGAGAGGTGAAATATAATTTTGTTTGCCGGGGGAGGGGTCCGACCCTCTCCATCTAGATCTACGCATATAGTTGCCCACTCTAGGTACACTGATTTTTTCTTTGGTATCTATACAGATATAAATATAATGTCAATTGACAAAGTCATCTACACATCGCCTCCTTTACATGGAAAAGTTGAAAAACATTGAGCAATTGGTCGAATAAAAGACATATTTCAGGTGTGTGTGTGTGGGGGGGGGGGTGTTATTGCTGATAAATAACTATTTGGAAGCATAGTGTTGATTAACCTGTTAAGAAATAAACAAGACTAGTCAATTTTTTGTCGTGCGCGGTTATTTTTACATATTGAAGGCTACCTTGACTTTTATGTCAACAAACTGATATGGTATTTTTGTAGGTGGCATGGGACAGTTTCGCACGAAAGACCCTGTCAAATTTTACAAAAAGGAGTAAATATGGGGCTTTGGTGGTTACTTGAAGGCCATAAATTGGTATAATATTTATTCATTTACGTTTTGGTGAGAATCAGCCCTTTTTATCAGATAAGAATAGAAAATGCGAAACTGTGGCCTAAATTTTCACTTTCGATTTTAAAATGGAACGGGGGGGGGGGGGGGGGGGAGACAGAACATGAAATCTCACTCGAAGGGAAAGTGATCGATCTTTCTCATACTTGGAAACAGGTTTAAAAAATTTAAAACAAAACTGCATCTCGTATTTCAGCAAAGACAGAAGAAATAATAAGACATAAATAAAAAAGAAATTTAGATAACAAAGCTACGTGTAAATTAAGGTGTATATAAATTATTTACAATTCATAATAAATCGCTAAACCAACAAAAGACAGGGCATTCCCGGGGCCCCACCTCCTCCAAAAATGAAGGCCCAAATATGGGATACAGGGTGTTAGCCAGCCCCTTGAAAGATATCCCATTATAACTGTATTATACGAAATTTCCAATTTTCGCCAGGCTGGCTAAGCCTGTTAACGGTCGTGTAAACCCAATTCCTTTTGAGGGTCGACTGGGCATTCCCGGGGCCCCACCTCCTCCAAATATGAAGGCCCAAATATGGGATACAGGGTGTTAGCCAGCCCCTTGAAAGATATCCCATTATAACTGTATTATACGAAATTTCCAATTTTCGCCAGGCTGGCTAAGCCTGTTAACGGTCGTGTAAACCCAATTCCTTTTGAGGGTCGACTGGGCATTCCCGGGGCCCCACCTCCTCCAAATATGAAGGCCCAAATATGGGATACAGGGTGTTAGCCAGCCCCTTGAAAGATATCCCATTATAACTGTATTATACGAAATTTCCAATTTTCGCCAGGCTGGCTAAGCCTGTTAACGGTCGTGTAAACCCAATTCCTTTTGAGGGTCGACTGGGCATTCCCGGGGCCCCACCTCCTCCAAATATGAAGGCCCAAATATGGGATACAGGGTGTTAGCCAGCCCCTTGAAAGATATCCCATTATAACTGTATTATACGAAATTTCCAATTTTCGCCAGGCTGGCTAAGCCTGTTAACGGTCGTGTAAACCCAATTCCTTTTGAGGGTCGACTGGGCATTCCCGGGGCCCCACCTCCTCCAAATATGAAGGCCCAAATATGGGATACAGGGTGTTAGCCAGCCCCTTGAAAGATATCCCATTATAACTGTATTATACGAAATTTCCAATTTTCGCCAGGCTGGCTAAGCCTGTTAACGGTCGTGTAAACCCAATTCCTTTTGAGGGTCGACTGGGCATTCCCGGGGCCCCACCTCCTCCAAATATGAAGGCCCAAATATGGGATACAGGGTGTTAGCCAGCCCCTTGAAAGATATCCCATTATAACTGTATTATACGAAATTTCCAATTTTCGCCAGGCTGGCTAAGCCTGTTAACGGTCGTGTAAACCCAATTCCTTTTGAGGGTCGACTGGGCATTCCCGGGGCCCCACCTCCTCCAAATATGAAGGCCCAAATATGGGATACAGGGTGTTAGCCAGCCCCTTGAAAGATATCCCATTATAACTGTATTATACGAAATTTCCAATTTTCGCCAGGCTGGCTAAGCCTGTTAACGGTCGTGTAAACCCAATTCCTTTTGAGGGTCGACTGGGCATTCCCGGGGCCCCACCTCCTCCAAATATGAAGGCCCAAATATGGGATACAGGGTGTTAGCCAGCCCCTTGAAAGATATCCCATTATAACTGTATTATACGAAATTTCCAATTTTCGCCAGGCTGGCTAAGCCTGTTAACGGTCGTGTAAACCCAATTCCTTTTGAGGGTCGACTGGGCATTCCCGGGGCCCCACCTCCTCCAAATATGAAGGCCCAAATATGGGATACAGGGTGTTAGCCAGCCCCTTGAAAGATATCCCATTATAACTGTATTATACGAAATTTCCAATTTTCGCCAGGCTGGCTAAGCCTGTTAACGGTCGTGTAAACCCAATTCCTTTTGAGGGTCGACTGGGCATTCCCGGGGCCCCACCTCCTCCAAATATGAAGGCCCAAATATGGGATACAGGGTGTTAGCCAGCCCCTTGAAAGATATCCCATTATAACTGTATTATACGAAATTTCCAATTTTCGCCAGGCTGGCTAAGCCTGTTAACGGTCGTGTAAACCCAATTCCTTTTGAGGGTCGACTGGGCATTCCCGGGGCCCCACCTCCTCCAAATATGAAGGCCCAAATATGGGATACAGGGTGTTAGCCAGCCCCTTGAAAGATATCCCATTATAACTGTATTATACGAAATTTCCAATTTTCGCCAGGCTGGCTAAGCCTGTTAACGGTCGTGTAAACCCAATTCCTTTTGAGGGTCGACTGGGCATTCCCGGGGCCCCACCTCCTCCAAATATGAAGGCCCAAATATGGGATACAGGGTGTTAGCCAGCCCCTTGAAAGATATCCCATTATAACTGTATTATACGAAATTTCCAATTTTCGCCAGGCTGGCTAAGCCTGTTAACGGTCGTGTAAACCCAATTTCTTTTGAGGGTCGACTGGGCATTCCCGGGGCCCCACCTCCTCCAAATAAGAAGGCCCAAATATGGGATACAGGGTGTTAGCCAGCCCCTTGAAAGATATCCCATTATAACTGTATTGTACGAAATTTCCAATTTTCGCCAGGCTAGCTAAGCCTGTTAACGGTCGTGTAAACCCAATTCCTTTTGAGGGTCGACTAGGCATCCCCGGGGCCCCACCTCCTCCAAATATGAAGGCCCAAATATGGGATACAGGGTGTTAGCCAGCCCCTTGAAAGATATCCCATTATAACTGTATTGTACGAAATTTCCAATTTTCGCCAGGCTAGCTAAGCCTGTTAACGGTCGTGTAAACCCAATTCCTTTTGAGGGTGGACTGGGCATTCCCGGGGCCCCACCTCCTCTAAATATGAAGGCCCATATATGGGATACAGGGTGTTAGCCAGCCCCTTGAAAGATATCCCATTGCAACAGTATGATGAATTTCTTACCTTTTCGTCAGGCTGGCTAAGCCTGTTAACGGTCGTGTAAACCCAATTTCTTTTGAGGGTCGACTGGGCATTCCCGGGGCCCCACCTCCTCCAAATAAGAAGGCCCAAATATGGGATACAGGGTGTTAGCCAGCCCCTTGAAAGATATCCCATTATAACTGTATTGTACGAAATTTCCAATTTTCGCCAGGCTAGCTAAGCCTGTTAACGGTCGTGTAAACCCAATTCCTTTTGAGGGTCGACTGGGCATTCCCGGGGCCCCACCTCCTCCAAATATGAAGGCCCAAATATGGGATACAGGGTGTTAGCCAGCCCCTTGAAAGATATCCCATTATAACTGTATTGTACGAAATTTCCAATTTTCGCCAGGCTAGCTAAGCCTGTTAACGGTCGTGTAAACCCAATTCCTTTTGAGGGTGGACTGGGCATTCCCGGGGCCCCACCTCCTCTAAATATGAAGGCCCAAATATGGGATACAGGGTGTTAGCCAGCCCCTTGAAAGATATCCCATTGCAACAGTATGATGAATTTCTTACCTTTTCGTCAGGCTAGCTAATTATGTCAATGTTCAGGTCTGGTCAGCAAGATATGATTTTTAATATATAACTGTTTCTTAACATTGAAAAAGGAAAGTTTATGTGGAATTTTGAATTTACGTTTATTAGCATGTTTACGGTAATTTGAATAGCGAACCGACCAGAGAATTCTATTCGCTATTCGAATAGTGAATAGCGAAAAGCGAATAGAACTCCAACTTCTGAATGCCTTTTTATCAATTTTGAATCATGTCAATATGAATTTTTAAATTATATATGTTACAGGTTTTGTTCAGATCGTTTTTCCCGAACCAACATCCGCATAAATTATATGTTAATAAAGACGCATAGAAGATAACTCGAAATGCAACAATTACGTTCGAACAAATCAATTGATAAAAGACACATTTTACGTGAAAGAAGTTATTTAAATATGAATAAGTCTCATACATATTTCGTGAAACCTAACTTTTTGTAGGGATTATATTCAACCAAAACTATAACAGAATATTTAAAATGTTGACTACAAGCAAATGCGATTTTAAAAATACCAAATGTTTATAATAAAAAGTGTTAATCTGTATTAGAAACAACAAAAGCAGATGGTCGACACTAAAATGTGCTTAACGAAAATTAGAGGTGAATAGTTTCAACAATCTAAACTGGTCTTTATCTTCACACACAATTTCCTATACACAAATATATACCGTATTATGCCTTTTACTTTTGGGAAGTAGGGCAATGATAATTTGAACTCCGATATAATCTTCGGAAATGTGACATTTTACAATTGCTTAAACATAGATAACAGAGAACTGAACCTTACAATCTGGCACAGAGTACCGTATCTGTCACATTTTGGAATTTAAACAAAAATACGTGTGTACATAAAGTACAACTGAAATTTATCTTAATGTAAAAATACAAAAATGATTCATTGACAACGTTTCTTTCTTCACTTAGAGACTGAAAAGAACGAAAAAAAGTATTTCTTAAGGTGACTTATAATGAGAAAACGGGAAAACTTGACATCATTTTCCATTTAGAAAATCTTGAAACACTTTGCAAAATTATTAACATTGTCATCCTAGTACTTTCATGTTGGTAGCAATGCAGAGCCGCGGTATTCTTTTTACTTTCTGCAGGATTCTTTAAGGATGGTGCGTCTCAAAAGAAATCATGGGGTATTTTTTATTCTGGTGAATGATGGGGGTTTACGAATATCAATGTGCTGCATAAACATATTTGGACAGGGTATACGACAAAAATATATAAAACATATTTTAAAAATGTTCAAGTTTCAAATTTAACTTATTTTAAATATTACCGTAGTAAGCGTGGTTCCAAATGTAAGTACAATTTTTGAGACGCCCTCCCAAGAAAAAAAATGTAAAATGTCTGATTTTCTTTAAATAATTTATATGTCAGGAAAATTTATGTGAAAATTCCATTAAAACTCTAATTTTAAAAAAGCTGCTGGATATCAATATTTACATTTATATTTAATGGTCATTTGTATACAGAATTTTCTACCTAAACTGCTTAGGATTGTGATTTTAAAAAATCTTCTTCAGACAAGTTGATATGACAAACGGAAATCAATTTTAATCTTATTCTCTTTTTTTTATGACATATAAAAAAGTAATTAAAATTCTTCAAAAATTACTTTTTAGAAATATATATACCCAAGTAAGTTTATTGCAATAAGTTTTAGTTACTAGGAAATCTATATAACTTTACCTGTTACAATGTTATACTTGTACGAACTTGTATTTATGACCTACTGTATATGTATATAAAATATATTCTCATTTCTGTAGTTTTGTGGGTAATATTTATGTTATAAGAATCCGTGTCATCCTTTGAACCTAAAATCTTGAAAAGTTTCATCTTTAGCAGTCTAAATTTGATTTTGAAGTAATTGATATCATTATATTAGTGGAACAGGTTGAAATATTTGACGTTATCGCGATCGTGACGACAAATATGGAAATACGACAATTTTCGGTAAAATAATCAGAAACATATAAACTGAATTAGCAAAAACGTAGCGAGAACACGTAACTTTTTTTACATAAATAATTTATAGATGACTTTTTTTTACGCACAGAAGCAGATGATAAATTCGTCTAAATTGTTGCGATTACTCAAAAAAACTCCAGCTCGAAAATAAAAAGAGGCCCATGGGGCCACATCGCTCACATGAGCAACAATGGCTTTATGTGGGTGTTCAAAGGATAGTGTGCCATATGGCCCCTTGGTAGAATAACAAAAAAGAATGCCGTACAGTATCCAAATTTTACACTTATTTTTGCATACACTTAATCTTTGACATTGTAATTTTATGAAATTATACCATTTTTACCAAAAACAAGATCCTATGCAAGATATAAAACTAAATTTCTGGTAGGGGTACACTGTTAATTTCCAAGTACCTTTTTTTCAGTTCTGCCCCCTCCTCGCCACACTTTATAAAGCGATCAAAATATATGAGAGCATATAGGTACATTTTCTTCTTCAACTTCTTACTAGTTATTGTATTTTATTTTTAAAAATCCTATATGTGAAAGAAGAAAATTGTACCTCAATGCACTCAAATTAAAAAAAATCATTCACAAATTTATTTGGTTTTCCGCATTATAAACGAGTGTTGTTTACCTGGCATGAATTCGTTCAATGTTTTATAACCTTACTCACTTGATCGATGAATACACCCGAATGAAAAATGGTGCCCTGTGAAATGTTAAAGAGCTATTATAATCAATGCACAGGCGTCGGAACGGGGTGGGTGGGGGCTAAGCCCCCCACTTTTCTTTTGCAAAGCTAGACATAGCCATACTCAAAATCCTTTTTTTTTTTTGCTTGTCAAGATTTCTGATAAGGTCTAGCCTCCCCGATCCATTTTCAATTTGCTTCTGACACCACTGCAATGTATTGACAGGCATATCACTTTATTTTACCACGGCCCACCCATTATTTTCATCTTTATTCAAAAACAACAAATGGCTATACAAACCAATATGGTTTTCCGCTGTAATATTTTCTTAAAAGCGATAATACATTTATCCCCGTAACAGTAATGTGTCATAACTATGGAAATGTTTTAAAGCGATCTTTTATAATTGTGTCTGAAAACCATCAAGGTTGGTGTAGATTTCATATAATACATCGTATTAGGAGGGGGCCCAAGAAAGTAGTTACAGCATATCTTCTTTTAATTTATGTGTACAAGTATTTAACGTTTAGCTAGAAATTTCTAGTATCAATCAAAATTTCAGCGTCAATCATAAAATTATAAGCAAGATATATAGCTCTCAATTCTGCTAGGTTTGAGTCAATTGTTTTGTTCAAAAGAGTTTATCACATTCAACTTTAGATTTTTAAACTTGATATTTCCTTTTCAGCATTTAAAATGTAAAAGAACAAAAGCAAGGCCTCAGCTCTGTGTGCAAACAGAAAATTGTGAGCAAAGCTCTGTATCTTGCTTATAATTCGAAGCTTAACACTCAAATATGGAAAGTAAATAGAAAATTGTAAACAATTAAAACAGAAGAAACGTGCACTAAAACAAAGAAAGATCGCAATTTATTTTTCATCACATATATACCTATATATTTCTAGCAGCAAAAACAATCTCCGTTTATACTGAAAATGCTGAGCTTATACTGAAAATGCTGAGCATCTTAACAAAACACGTTGCATTAATCAACCATTCCGTAGAGATCGTACCGAATTACCAATAAAATGTATAGTATTGTATAATATGTTTTAAGTGCAAATGTCAACGCATTGAAATATCTAACCTCAATTTATTTCACAAAATCGGCACAAATCTATGTTGCATGTTTCAAATATTCTCTTCGCACGTAAAGTGTTGCACAACCAGCAAATTCATCTTTGTTAACCCGTGTGTCATGCGTTCAACATGGCTGCTTTGAACAAAGAACTTTCGTTTTCGAGGTATGGAATACCGAACCCGAAGTTATAAACTGATTGACAGCTATTATTTCTTTATTATTAGTTAAGTAAATTACTCAAATTTGAAACTGAATTAGATCATAAATTTTGCAATTTAAATTTTTCTTTCCATAAGGATTATTTTTGCTAAATTACGTTGAATTTAAATCAGTAGTTCTTGAGCGGAAGATTTTTAAAAATGCAATCCCCTTTTTTACAGTTTCGAGGTTTTCTCCGTTTTAAATAAAGATCAGGCTTTCATTTCAATTTATATTCACCTTCTTATAAGTATACTTTTTGCCAAATTTGGTTGAATTTCGCCAAGTGGTTTTAGAGAAGAAGTTCAGAATGTAAAAAGTTTACAGACGGACAGACAGACGGACAGACGGACGACGGACAACGGGTGATCAGAAAAGCTCACTTGAGCTTTCAGCTCAGGTGAGCTAAAAAGTAAATACGTACTCAATTTCCTTTGTACTTCATTTGAAAAGCGTCAAAAAGCACCATAAACAATACTTACTTCAAGGCAGTATTGCATAAAAATAACGTACACAAATTTGATAACAAAATTTTAAAAAATGAACTGTAGATCCTAAAGATCGATTTAACAAATTTTCAGGGTACGTTTTCTCGCGAGACTTTTTATGGGGTAAATCCACGACCCACCTTAAGGAATTAAAGTCAGACATAAACGTTAAATGTATAGGGTTTGTTCTAAACTTGCTGTGTCAATAGTGACAAAATCAGCAAATAAAGTAATGCACAACTGAAATTAGATAAAGGGAGATTTTTAAAAAAAAGATCCTAATTTAGTATTATTTCAGAAGGCAAATATACATGTACATCTATTTTTATCATATTTTATCAAAATAAAGTGTTTTAAAGGGGCATGGTCACGATTTTGGTCAAATTCTATTTTTCTTTTTTTATTACTGACAATGCTTTGGGAATGCATTTCCAATGACCAAATGAAATTTGAGATTCAGTAGTGACGTTATAAGCAAGATACAGAGCTTACAATCCATTTTCATGTAAACAAGGCTCGTGCCCTGTTTTTGTTTACATTAGTTCAGTATACCGGAAAAAGTTCTTTTTCAAGCTGAATTATCCATCTTCTTATTCTTTTTAAGCATAAATAAACAGATCCTAACGTTTACCACATTCATTTGTGGTCAAAAACTCGAGTTTTCACTTCAACGTTCAAAATGTAAACAAAAGCTTTGTTTACATAGCATAGAATTGAAAGCCCTGTAATAAGCTTATAACTCAATGAATGGCACTTAAATTTTGGTTGCCTATTAAAAATACCTTACTGAAACATTGTAAACATTAAAATCGGCAAAATAATTTTTGACCAAAATCGTGACCATGCCCCTTTAAACACGAGCAATATATTGTATGTGCATTTCTAGTTCCTGGCGCGGAGATGGATAAAGAATGTGTTTATAAATAATTCGATTTATATACAATAAATTAAAAATTGACTTCTAAACTTCTGCTTCGTTCAGTGCTTTCTTCTGAATAACCCGTAATTCATTTTTGATTAAGTGACCTTTTTTGTCCTCAATGTATAACAGTCGATTCAAAATGACCTGTTTATCCTTCTCTGTGTTGCTTTCTGATTTAGTCCCTTTTCTAGCTTGATTCCTGTGTTTAAGTATGACATTTTAGCATTTATATTATTTCTTTATTCGAGGCCTTCATCAGACATAATACAAGATTCATCTTTAATAGTTACCATCCTAGTTTTTTTTTAACACTGTCGATTTTCTCTGTCAGATATTTACTCTGAAGTGACTGGATTCTACTATGAAAAAAGTAACTCATACAAGGATATCTTACCTCGTTCAGATCTTATTCTCGCAGAAGGACAGTTCCCCATCATTGAATGCGCAATGTTCTGTGTTTATCAGAAGTTTTGTCAAACCATCTTCTACAAATCCTTGGAGATGACATGCTCTCTTTACTATTACCCACTGACGGAATTCACACAAACCTTTCCTGAATCAGGGATTGAAGTTTATAAAATAGAAGGCATGTATCTTTTTTAAATAAAGTTTCTAGTGAACATTAATTGTCCTTGTCATAATTGATTCTTATTTAAAAATTTAACATGTACCTTTAAAATGTAGAACTTTGGTACATTTATATTGAAGTACAGTTTAACTACGAATTTTGAAAAAAAAAAAATCATATCTCGTGTGCAGATCCATAACATTTCCCGGGGGTCTAAGAAATATTTTTTTTGTTGGGAGAAGGGGTAAGTCCGAGGTCAATTTTGGTAATTTTTGTGTGTTCAATTAAAAAGTTTAAATTGTCTATGTATACCTTGGACATGACACCTTTTCCCCTGTCACTGGCGTTGAGTAAATTTCATCTGTACTCTCTTATGTGACTCTTAGTTTATCTAATTAATGGTTAACTGATTAATTGATCCAACTAGTACTCTCTAAATTTTAAAATTCTAGTTCAGAGAATGTGTAACCTTGTACTCAGATTAAGATTTTCAAAACAAAGTATCTCTTTTCAAGGATGTTATCGACCTGGATTTAATGTCATAAGAGAGATAGACATTTGTGTGAAGATTTACCCAACATCAAATCTCTCATATACGTATGCCATGGAAGTGTGCAGACAAGAGAGAGGAGAACTGATATCACTGGATACTGACCTTAAGATTAACCTCCTTTCATCCTACTTGCTTTTTCAATGTATGTTTAACACAATGATGTCAAACCAAATCTCTAGATTTTTTCAAGAAATTTCTTTAAGATGTAAACTTTAATTAGTTAAATAGCAAACGTATTCTTTTTCTTTTGTCTAGTCGGAAAAGCAGTTTTTGTCACTGTTGGACTTGACAATTCTTCGGGCTGGAAATGGGTCAATGGTCAGCCACTAGCATCCAGCCATCCCAATGTATCCATCTCGATCAACGAGTATGACAGAAACATGAGTCCATGTGACACCAACTATTGTGGAATATTATCTGTTGATTTTTCTAAAAAAATTGAAATATTTGATAACTGTTGCAATAATATTGCGCCCTACTTTGTGTGCTCCACACCTTTCAGGCAGTGAGAACAATATTGCTGTCATATTGCTTTGAATCATCGCTGTTATCCCCTTTAGGACGTACGAGACCTTCATTCAAGTTCTATCAATAATCTTCGTTTAAGTGTTATATTTCAAAAAGATAACACTTTGGTTTATATATCGGGGTTTCTTTGATGGAAATATTTGATCATTTTTTATCACATTTTTCGCATGACTTCAATAACACTAACTAGTTAACAAGATGATATTTATGTTTTGAAAAAATCCCGTAAAGACTTAATTGTAAATATTTAATACCAAACTAAGTGAGTCTCCCATATTATTTTCTTTGAAATGTTTTATTATCTCTTGTTTTTGCATTGTATTTTTAGCAAGATGATTTAAAGGCAATTAAGCCCGAACGTGGCCAAGTTACTTGTATATAGAAACAATAAATTTTGATCCCAATAGAGTGCACTGCATGCAATGTCTGTCGTAATGATAAATGTATTTTCGTAATGTCATCTCCGTAATGAAAATACTTCGGTCAACATAAATAAAATTTGATCCATTGGAAGGAAACTTCTCACCTAAATAAGGATTTATTTTTCACATGAAATGACGCCTTTAATAATAATTATCTTGAAAACAGTAATTAAACACTTGCCGGATAATTATGCCAGTGCCAAGGTGGCATTTTTGCACCCGCTTAAGATGCAGTTTCGTTAAAATCTATATATACCAAATGATAGACCATTATCTAGAGAGTATATAACCACTTTTGTTTTTAGTGTGTTACACCTGACAGGTGAGATATTTACCTTCAAAAATTAATATCCCATAGGAAAATGATAATTCCCATAGGAGAAACGATTCTAATACAGGAAATATCAAAAAATCCTATAGGAATTATATTTCCTATAGGAGAAAGCTATTTCCTGTAGGAATTTGACTCTGACAGGTAGTTTTCCTATAGGAAATTAAACTTTCCTATGGGATTTTATCAAATCCTATCGGAATTGAAATTCCTATAGGAAGTTCTTGTATTCCGATAGGAATTTTCAATTTTCCTATAGGAATATTGATTTTCCTATGGGAAAAATTATTTTCCTGTAGAAATTTAGTTTTGAAAGGTAAATATCTCACCTGACAGGTGAATTACAATGATAACAAAGGTGGTTGTAAACTCTTTAAGTAATGGTCTATCATATGGCATATTTGAATTTGTCGATATATGCAGCTTAGACGGGTGCAAAAATGCCACCTTGGCACTGGCATAATTATCCGGCACAGTGTTTAATAATAGTAAGGCTTGCCTCCTTTTTTGCTTGACCCCCGAATATCAATTTGTCATCGAAGTTTTGGTTTTAGGTATTCACTTGTTTGCCAAAATATCTGCCGAAAAATTAGATAAAATCTTCTTGAAACTAGATAAGCAGGCTAATAAATATTGTTGATCAACACCATCCATGGAGTTTTTTGCGAAGTAGAACGCCCATTTAATTAGTGAGGAACAAACAATCCAAACAACCTTTACACTACCAATATATATATATATATATATATATATATATATATATATATATATATATATATATATATATATATAAAGCACTGAAAATGGCTAACGACAACGAACAATTGAAATTGTCAAATTTTCGGGACAACCAGTCCCTTCTTCAGGACAAAAGAAATAAATTACATAGGTAAAAACATAGAAAACAAAATCTAGCGCTACTACTAAAACTACTAAAGAAACTAAAAAGCTAAAAAAAGAACAATTACATCATAAACAGTTTGAGTTTACATTCTTAAAGAAGGTGCTGATAATGCGGCCGATCGCTCTAAAGTAATCAATCGACTGCCAACTTCACGCCTGATTGAGTTAATTAGCTAATTAAAATTGACGTCCGAGTTAATAAATGAGAATTTGAACCCCCGTTGTTAACTCGTACGACACTTATGATTTAGACCTGAATTTTTCAATAAGTTTATAATGGGTAAGAGTTAGATTAAACAGAGAAAAAAAATGAAAGATTAAAAATAAATAAATTATAAAAATAGTTATTAATAAATAAAATGTAGTAAAGGAAACTAATAACTTAAAGAGGCGTAGTTGACAGATTTGATAAAATTACCACATGGGTGTCAGGTGATGTAGGGCTATGAGACGTTTATTTTAGTGAAGTCCATTTGTTTGTTCATGCAATCAGGTCTGAATGATTCGAGTCTGTGCATCCAGAACTTTTCCTTGCTTTTCCTCTCCGCGTCTGTCCAATGAGGATTATGATTAATAACCAGTACTGTCATGTCTTCCCATTTGTGGCCACTCGTATTAAAATGTTCCCCGACGGGCTCCTTGATTTTTTTGGTCTTTATGGTAGAGCCGTGGTTATTGATCCTTCTGCGGAGGTCACCTGTTTCACCCACGTATTGCTTAGAGCAATCTTTGCAACTGATGAGATAGATGCAGTTGTCTGTGCGGCAAGACGTGTTGCCTAAATGACTTCATCACCTTTGCCAACTCCTTCCACAATTCTATTAAATTCACAGTGGACATATCTAGTTCCAAAGATGTATTTTTGGATACTACATCAACCCTGGAAGATGGTGAAATTAAATTCAGTCTCCATACGAAACCCACTGATTCTCACCTTTATCTCAAACCATCGAGTTGCCACCTTCCCCATACTTTTAGAGGAATTCCGAAAGGATTAACTACCCGAATTAGACGGATCTGTTCTTCTAATGACATCTTTGAAGAACAAAGCAAAATATAAAAATCCCATCTGTGTAATCGAGGCTATAAAGCCCACACAGTGCAATCTGCAATTGATGAAATTGTGACAAAAGACAGGAAAACCCTTTTGCAATACAAAGAGAAAACAAACAATAGCGCAGGGTTCCACTTGTCACTACCTATCACCCCGCCCTTAAGAACCTCAACAACATCCTTAGAAATAATCTGCCCATTCTTTACACTAACGAAAAAATGGCCGATCTTTTCAAGGATCCGCCAATGGCTGCGTTTAAACGCCCGAGGAACTTTAAGGACATGGTAGTGAGGGCGAGATTAGACAACCCGTTGCCAAATGGTGGTTTTAAAACATGTTCCGATGCCAGATGCCTTTTGTGGAAGCACAGCACCAACACGGACAGTTTTAAAAGCCCCATCACGGGTCGCACCTACAAGATATTTGGCAACACGTCTTGCCGCACAGACAACTGCATCTATCTCATCAGTCGCAAAGTTTGCTCTAAGCAATACGTGGGTGAAACAGGTGACCTCCGCAGAAGGATCAATAACCACGGCTCTACCATAAAGACCAAAAAAATCAAGGAGCCCGTCGGGGAACATTTTAATACGAGTGGCCACAAATGGGAAGACATGACAGTATTGGTTATTGACCATAATCCTCATTGGACAGACGCGGAGAGGAAAAGCAAGGAAAAGTTCTGGATGCACAGACTCGAATCATTCAGACCTGATGGCATGAACAAACAAATGGACTTCACTAAAATGAACGTCTCATAGCCCTACATCACCTGACACCCATATAGTAATTTTATCAAATCTGTCAACTACGCCTCTTTCAGTTATTAGTTTCCTTTACTACCTTTTATTTATTAATAACTATTTTTATAATTTATTTATTTTTAATCTTATATTTATTTTTCTCTGTTTAATCTAACTCTTACTCATTATAAACTTAATTGAAAAATTCTGGTCTAAATCATAAGTGACGTACGAGTTAACAACGGGGGTTCAAATTCTCATTTATTAACTCGGACGTCAATTTTAATTAGCTAATTAACTCAATCAGGCGTGAAGTTGGCAGTCGATTGATTACTTTAGAGCGATCGGCCGCATTATCAGCACCTTCTTTAAGAATGTAAACTCAAACTGTTTATGATGTAATTGTTCTTTTTTTAGCTTTTTAGTTTCTTTAGTAGTTTTAGTAGTAGCGCTAGATTTTGTTTTCTATGTTTTTACCTATGTAATTTATTTCTTTTGTCCTGAAGAAGGGACTGGTTGTCCCGAAAATTTGACAATTTCAATTGTTCGTTGTCGTTAGCCATTTTCAGTGCTTTATATATATATATATATATATATATATATATATATATATATATATATATATATATATATATTGGTAGTGTAAAGGTTGTTTGGATTGTTTGTTCCTCACTAATTAAATGGGCGTTCTACTTTAGTTTTTTAGTTTCTTTAGTAGTGAGTAGTAGTAGCGCTAGATTTTGTTTTCTATGTTTTTACCTATGTAATTTATTTCTTTTGTCCTGAAGAAGGGACTGGTTGTCCCGCAAATTTGACAATTTCAATTGTTCGTGTCGTTAGCCATATTCAGTGCTTTATATATTCATTTTACTGAATTAGTATCTATACATTAGATTCGACACTTTAAATATGCCTAGTGTTGTTGATTTTATATAGCGCTTTATATATATATATATATATATATATATATATATATATATATATATATATATATATATAGCTTTTAAAGGCATTGGAACTCCATTTACCTTCCTTTTTAATCTCCAATTCTGAATGACCGTAAGAAAACTGTCTGACGCCGCCCCCATACGGAAGGAATGAGATTTGTAATGTGATTTTGGAAGACCAGCAACTTCAAGGGACTTGTTTAATACTTTAAAAAATTGAAACATCTAAATGCTCAAATAACTGATCGCTTATCTTTGGTCGTCTCATATTTATATATTTTTTAACCACTATAAAACGCCTGGACTGTTTTATCATTACAAAACTAAATTCGTTATGTGCTTATATTATTATGTAGCGTGCTTTAATCGTTATGTGATGTCCTTGTATCATTATGTGGTGTGCTTTTATCATTATGTGGTGTACTCCTTCAATTATGTGATGTGCATTCATTATTATGGCATGTGCATTTGGCATTATGTAATGTACATTTGGCATTATGAGATGTGTATTCATCATTATGTGATGTGCAGTTATCATTATGACATCTGATTTTCTAATTATGTTATGTGATTCCGTCGTTACAATATGTGTTTTAAACATCTTTACGCGATGTGCTTTTTTGTTCATTACGTCATGTACAAACATCTTTATGTTAAGGGTGTCCCATAATATCTGATACCATTTTGACTTTGAAAAACGTTTGATTAAATTTATCGAACATAACAATAAATGCATTTTAATAAATGTAAATGATGTAAATTTTTATTCAGCAAATTTCACAAAAATGCATACATTTTTTACAAAATGAGCCTGTTTGTAAAAAAAACATAACAAATTCAAAGAATGTGCTCCAAATGACGTCCTCTTTGATCAATGAGGACGTCAAGTCGACGACGAACATTTTGCACTACAGCAGCGCATGTCTCAGTTGAAATTTTCGTAATTTCTCTACGAATTGAGATTTTGAGTTCTGCTACAGAGTCTGGTTGTGGTTTGTATACAAGATCTTTAAGGTGTCCCCATAAAAAGAAATCCAAATGGCTCAGGTCGGGAGAATGAGGGGGCCAAACATTTGCGGTTTTAAATGAAATAAAGTTTCCATCAAATGTCTGATGCAACCAGTCAGTAACATGTCGGGTGGTGTGTGGGGTCGCGCCATCTTGTTGAAACCAGATCTCCTTTGGATTAATTCCTCTTCTGGTTAAATTTTTTCTTTAAAATTTCAAGATAACAGGTACTGTTAACTGTCTGAGTTTCACCATTTTCATTTTCAAAGAAGAAAGGTCCTATTACCCCCGTTGAACTCATAGCAGCCCAACTGTTACTTTTTCACCATGTTAAGGGTTTTCAAGGTAAAAATAAGGTTTTTCGCTACCCCAGTAACATGCATTTCTTTTATTCACAATTCCATTCAGATAGAGATGAGCTTCATCAGAAAACCAGATGTCTTGAACGATTTCAGTGTTGTTTTTTTTATCCATTTAGCGAACATAAGGCGACTTTCAATATCACTCTGTTTGAGATGCTGCATAATAGATATTCTGTATTGTTTCAAGTGGAGATCAAATCTTAAGATTCTGTGCACGCTAGTTCTGCTACAAGTTACTCTGTTGCTTACATCGCTTAAAACTTTTCTCACAGATTTCTGAGGAGTTTCTTCAATAAGTTTTCACACCTCATGTACTGCTTCAGGTTTTCTTACGGACCGTGGTCTGCCTTTATTGGAATGTCTGGTGTCCTGTATGGATCCTGTCTTCTCAAATGTTCTTACAATTCGAAGGATATTTTGCCTACTGAGTTGTTTCAACCCAGGGTATTCCTTTTGCATAATTCTCATTACTTTAACTGGAGACTGTGTTTTATAGTACAGCTTTACAACGGCAGATGCTTGTTCTCTCGTCAAATTCATATTGAACAAAATTCAATTAACCAAAGAAATATGATGCAATTTTGTGACATCATAATTAAAAGAAAAACATGTTTTTTCCCGAACTTTTTTGTGTGAAAAAATTCTATGCTTTTATCTTTCATTTGAGCCACAATTAAAAAAAAATGGCCAAATATTATTTAATTTATACGCATTTTTTATGGTATCAGATATTATGGGACACTGAGTATGTACAAACTTCAGTATGTGGTGTGCAAACTTCGTTATAATGATGATAAAAGTCACGTGACAATTTTTAAAGTTAAAAGTTGGCAGGTTTAGATACAGTGGCAAAATTCAAAACTGATACTGTAATAGCCAAACAATCAGCCGGCTCTCATCCGCCACGCACCTAAAATCACTTGCCTCGACACAATTTTAGTGTTTCGGTGCTGTTATACGATGTTTATGATTTATTTATTTATTTATTTTTGTTACACCGTTTACTTTTAAAGACACACAAGACGATGCCCAGGTTCAGTTAATTTCTCTTGATAGAATATTTCTTCCTTATTTTGCATTTAAACCTGCTAATGCCCAAATATTCAGGGTGCATTACCAGGCTACTTTTGGAGTTAGAATATTTTGAATTTTCCTTTTAATAGCATGCAAAATGCAATTGAATGCTTATTTATTTGTTTCAATTATTCTTGAACAAATGGCGCTTTTATTCTTTGACTCAAACGAATATTATTCATTTAAAATCCAAGCAATGTTGGCGCATGGTGTTTTATGATATATTGAATTTCTAGGGGTTTTTCAACTTGCCAGTAAATGTTCCGCTTATATTGGACACGCACATAATTTATGCATCAATAGGGAGACTGAAAGCAGGGGAACTTTTGCTGTTAGATAGAGTCAACGTACTTTAACCGCTATTCTTGTAAAGCATCAATTTTAAATACATGTATTGAGATTATAATAACTCAGTATACCTATTAAACAATACTTTTTTATGACAGCATTTAAAATTGTGGACGTTAGTAATTTAACATCGTTAATCATTGTGAACTATATTTTGATGTAGTATCTTATTTTTTCAGAGGCAAAATAAAGCTTCAAATAAATTAGGTCGCATTTATACGATTTCATTGTATTGGATACACTTGAGATAAAAGATCACGATTTTGTAAATTTATAAACACGGAATGAATAATGCAAATACTTTTCATCTGATCCCATAAATTATTATTTCAACAAAATTTTAATTGACAATTTGAATCTTAATGAAACGAATTATTTATGTAAGATTTTCTATATAAACTTGTTATTGAATAGAATCGTAAAGTTATTCAATTTGTATTAGTTATTTAAAACTAAAATATGTATTTGACAGATTCTAAATTGGCTAAAAAAATTTCACTTAAAAAACCTTAATAGAAAGGTTCTACAACTTATCGGAAAAGTGGAATTAACAAACAAAGAATCGGTTCATATCGGTACATACGTACACGGATGTTATAGCGAGACATCGTACAATAATATTAGTTGCCCGATTTTTAAAAATTCTTTATTTGCTTGGCACAGGGCTTTTAAACGAGATTACGAAACCGCGACAGCCAGAACTTGGTTACTGATTTTGTTAAAACCTTTGACCCTTTGATTGCAGAGTAACTTGCACATTTCACAAAACTTTGAATGTATGAATATTTATTTGATTATTTTTATTGATGGTAGCTACGCCAGTGGAATAGTAACCTCAACCTCTCTCTCTCTCTCTCTCTCTCTCTCTCTCTCTCTCTCTCTCTCTCTCTCTCTCATGTTTAAGTTTCGATCAACTCAACTCAAATATTTTCTTGAAGTTAGTTTATTGTCATAACTAGAGTTGAATGTAGTGTTGTTTGTTAATGAGTATATACTTTCATCAATATGGATAGTTTAATTTAGTGTCACAAAATAGACCATGGGCCTAAGATTAATAATGCTAAGGGTGACGTTTACTCAGAATGAAAAAAATTCAGCTGATGATAACGAAAAACCATATATTGTATGTTATATACCTTTGATTGAAGTGTTATTTTTAATTTTCAAAAAAGTAGGTCAATGACCTACTTTTTGAATTAACGGCCATTGAATATT